>JAPTHN010000004.1:61825567-62130567 GCA_026936325.1 Platynereis dumerilii | reverse complement strand
GCAGGGAAGACAATTACCCTGTGACATAACATTACATAATCAAGACTTCTCCAGTGCTCCATTCAACAAAAGCCAATCTGTCTGATTCAATCACATTTAATTTTCATGCAAACAACTAAATAAAAGGGGCTGACATTTATTCATCTTCTAAAAATTTACATCACTGAGTTTAGATATTAACCATAAAGTTATAATAATTGGGAGTTTTAAAAAGATTTAGTGTCAACATTTTAAAATATTAACAAACAAATGCATGTTTTTGAATATACTTAATCATTTCTTTGAAAGTCCACATAATTATATATAAAATTTATATATTTCTTATTGATAATATTTCATGAGGAGGGGTAGAAAAAGTCAAATTTAGACATTATTGTGGCAAATTTGATTGACCAGGGCCAATATTTACTGATATATGATTATCTGAAAATCCTTAATATTTATCTAATTTTGTTAATATTGACCTATGCTGCGAATAAAAGTTTTCATATTGTTCAAAATCAGCATGATGATGATGTGAAACATGTCAGGTTTATTTTGACCAAAAAATGTCAACGACTGGTATGACATCAGAAGGAAATGGAGAGTAAATGGACATTATAATGATTTTTTGCCTTTTTTCAATCATACATTTCAATGGAAAAAATTGCAACAACTCATGCAATGGCTGTGAATGTTAGTCAATAGTGTGTCTAACCACAATAAGACCTAAAGTTAACTAACTTACCCGTTACCATTTGACTTTTCATGCAGAAATATTTTTGGGTTTTTATCAAAGTTAATAGGACCAACATTCCAACTGATTAGACATGTTTAAAGAGGCATAAGTTAGACACCTAAGTGGAAAATTTCATAGATTTAACTTCAAAATTGACTGAATTATACAAGTTTAAAATAATAGTATTTTTTCATATTTTTGGTAAATTGTCGTCCGTTCAACTTTCTCAGAGCATTTAGACCCACAAAAAACACATCTTGGGTATTTAATACATACAATATGCCAATTTCAGTGTCAAAAGTACTGCAGTTTTTTAGCTCTGTCACAGAAACAAAAAAAAACAATTTTTCACATTTTTCAATGATTGTGAGAAAAGTATTAATGTCATGGGTATTAGACCTATGAAAGGCTCAACTGGGATAAAAGATACCATATTTACCCAAAAATGATGAATATGCATGCACTAGTTTTGGCTTGACACCCAATACACAAAAAAATATTTTTCACATTTTTCAATAATTGTGAGAAAAGTTTTAATCTCATGTGGATTAAACCCCTAAAAGGCACAACTAGGATAAAAGATATAATAATGTCCCAAAAATAAAAAGTATACATTCCATAGTTTTGGCATTACTTCCAATACACAAGTGGGACGCCCGTTATCCGGACGCCCGCCCGCCCGTCCGCCCGCCCGCCGGACGGACAAATTTTCCCAAAGTAACTACAATACCCGTCGGCAATGTATACATTGCCGAGGGTAAAAAGTTTAAAGTCTGTCATGTCATGTTTACTATTAAACATCCATCCTCCTCAAAGAACAAATTGGTCCATCACCAAAAGCCTTGAAAAACAGGTGATTATTTTTGTATCCCACGTTATATTAGATTTGAAAAAATTATCTAAGGCCCTAAAAGTGAGATTGCATCCCAATGGCTAACGATACATGTATGTTATTCTGGTCTTTTCTGTCATAATACCCAGTGATGGAAATGGGGGGGAGCTCGGGGGAGCTGAGCTCCCTTGACCAAAAAACAGGGGGAGCTGTACCCTGCTACAGCTCCCCCAATGATCAGTGGTGAAATTACAGTTATCATGTTACTTTTTCAGTCTTCATGGTATCTTTAGCCAAAGTTATGCTGTAGTGGAAGAATTCTTTCCCTTTAAAAAAGTTGGAATGGCGAGCCGCTGTCGCACGAGCCGAGAGCTCCCTCGATGAAAATTTTCCATTTCCATCACTGATTACCCAATTCCTACCGAAACTAACAGAGCTTACATTGTCTATCCGAGTGTTATAAATGATGCCTTCCTCGAATCAGTAGAGCTTTTAATGCAGGGCAACCTGTCTGGCTGGCCAAAAAAATTGACATTGTTTTGAAAATTTAGTCTGAAACTGTTAATATCGAAGGTAGGAACTCAAAACATATATATCAAATAAATTCTCATGAGTTCCACTTTCAATCGCATATATGAGAAATTGCATGGAGATAAACACACGACCAAATGTATTGTATAAACAACCTAAAATCTCTAAAAGACTACAAAAACCTGTCAAATTTTGAACCCGTATGTTGCAGACAATGTTGGCTAACTACTGATCAGCAGATGAGCGATCAAATTATTGAAAATTTAAGTATTTTGTTTTCACCTTCCTTTGCCCAGAAGTTTCAGTAGCGATTCAATTTAGACAATTCATAAATCATTTACAGTACAAATTTCTAAAACTGCTTCGTCACTTAAAATCTAGCCTTTGCTATCTATTGGAAGCCAAACTTAGCTAAACCTATCCCTAACTATACGTAGCTATCCAATTATTTAAGAAAGGGGTAAAGAGATTTCAGTGTATATACAGAAGAATAGACAGGGATAGTTATGGATAGCTATGGATAAGACTAGCTATGAATGCATACAGACAGCTAAATGAGCCCCTTTTAGAAATTTGTACTGTACCCTCCACTAAGAAGGAGATGGAATCGCTCTGCTCGTAAGGCTGTCCTCTCAACGTGTTGTACGCCAAGATTTTCAGCACACATTTTTCTGTAAAATATTCAGTTTAGCAATTACAAATCACACTTACTCTCCACTAAGAAGGAGATGGAATCGCTCAGTGGATATTCCTGCCCTCTCAACGTGTTATACGCCAGGTAAGTCCAATTTTGTAATCCTTCCATTGCCGCAGTTATTGGTAATAAGGATTCTTCGATTGTAGTGTTGTCTATGAGGCTATGCCATCGGAAATTAACCTCTGGTCGCCCATCTGCAGTAATGTCTATGCTCTCTCCAGGGTTATATACCGACTTTCGTGGGGTGATGTCTAAGTTTTCAACTTGATCTGGTAAACATAGATACATATAAATTTATATTCTATTATTATTTTCATTTTGTAATCAGTCTCAGAATAAATGATGGAGCATACAAGGACACAGGCTCAAACCCTTCCCCCCTTTTGAATATTATATAAATAGCAATGATGACTGGTACAATGTAGGCCTAATTCAATATGGCTAGCCCTGGTGCGCAGATATCATCAGAATTTGGTGCTATATAAATCACTCTATTTTTACAATTAAGTATACTTACAAAGAACTGAGAGGCCCAATGCAGTGCTGGCGAACGAATAATCTGGCTCATCCAGGTCATGATTATCACGTATTGACTCTGGAATCTCATCTTGAGGGATGGCTCCCCATGCTGCAGTGCACTGGTAGGAATTTCCATTGTCGGTTCTCACTACAGGAGCAGCATACACAAATCTGGCTTCCCCAGCAGTAGACTGATCAATCATAGGCAGTATACCAACTCCTGCTTCCTGCCAAAGTATCTCAGGTAACCAAGAAATAGCCGAACTATAACTGACAAAGCATGACAGGCCGATTGATTCTCCTTCTATCACTTCATCCAAGGTCACATTGGAGCTTGTTTGTGGCTCGGATTCTGAAATAGAATCAATCTCTTTTAATTACCCTAATCATAAATACTAAAAGACACATTTCAAGCACTGTACAAATAAAACAAAAATTGTAAAGAATTTTTACAATCATGGAGTTTTTTCTTATAATTTGTAGACTGCAAATGGAAATGTAGTGCGATTTCAATTCGAAAAATAATGCTGAAGTATAGTAAAAAATTTATGAAATAAAGCACATTTATATAAATAATATAGATATGACTATGCACTTAAACCTACCTATTACAACGAGCTGAGAGTATGCATTATTGGTCACATAAGTACATCCAAAAGTTCCAGCTTCAATGGCTTGCACATCTTCAATAGTCAACACAGATCGAGATGTGGTAGGAGAACCCACGCCAGTTCTTGATTGATAAACCACAGAATATCGGCTTTCCAATCCAGGCAAGACATCGCCATCTACAGCAATTTCAACTAAATAGTCTATTCCATCAGAACGTGACCACGCAATTTGTCTTCTAGATGATGTTGATTCTGTCTCGCAACTAAGAGTTTCTGCTGTATTTGACTGTGCCACCAGATTCCTAGGTCGTACTGTATATTGTGCAGTACCCTGGGGACCTGAAATATAACATTTTAAAAAAAAATCGGAAATTTAGATTCCACAGTTGGCTGGTAAGATTTATCCTTCTACCCCCAAAACCAAAAGGAAGGACCATGGCGAAACTTAATTGGACCAACAACACTGAACCAGAGGAAAGAGCCTCTACAAGTGGTACACAGGAAAATGAGCAAACTGATATAGGAGAAAGAGCTCCTGAAAGTATAGCAAATATATCAATAATAGCGAATGTTGAAGACAGAAATAGCCAGAAAGATAACACAAACATCAATCGAAGAACAGGCCAAGAGCATATGAACGACCAGCCGGGGCACCAAAATGACCAGCAGGTCCAAAGAGACGGAGATGTTGACTAGCATCCAAGAAATATATCTTGCCAAAATTACCCATCAAGCAGCACCACAGACTCTTGTAGTAGAAGTAGCACTGAGGATGGCAGCATCACGAGCGACAGTGAGACCGCACTAGAGTTTTTTCAGTTAAGGACCAGGGACTATAGACTTAGACCTCAGAGGACCAATTAGTTGTTGATACAGATTAGTGGACCATGCATGGCTTAAGGTGACTCAACCGTGGTACACTGCACATATTTCTGAGCAGCCTGGTTGCCTAGCAACGTAGCGTCACAACTGCTGCAGGCCCTGAAAAAGTTGTGACGTTACCATTTTCTGCTCTCTTTTTTTTAACTGCATGGCAGCCAGTAATCTGCTATTTAAATGAGATCTAATGCAGCTAGAGGCATAATTATTTTTTTATTGAATGCAGTAACACCTATTCTATGCTAATTGAAAGTTTCAGCTTCTCGTCTTTATCAAAAGAATTTTCTCAACTAATTTCAGTCATCTGTGTCTAAAATTGTCTTTATTTCTTTAAATTGACGTTGGCATAGTCATGGTACTGCAGTTAAAAAACGACTCGGTGAAATTTTTTTACTTTTGGACATTTGTTTGACAATAACCTGTTTATGATATATGCAAGTTTTTAAAAAAATCTGTAGGATCGTTTTCCTAAAATTTGATTACTGCCAAAACTGATGCATGCAAAATCTGCAATTAATTAGTGTGTTTGTGCCCTTTGAGCTCTTACAGAAAAAAGTATTTTAACCTTTTTCTTCAAATTTGTGGCAAATGTATTGGTATACATCCATGGGAAGACATTTCTGACATTTTTGTGTGACAAATGCATGTAATTCTTTATTCTGTGGTACATAACCAAAAACTCTATAACTTTTAAGCAGTCATCAGGCCAAATATGCTGTTACCATGGCAACCAAACAGGTCGGCGAAATTTTTTAATTTTTCATGTTCGGAATGTATCTGTCCCATAGAGTACCTGTGCAAAATTTTAGAAAAATCTGTATGATCAAACTACCACGCTTGAGTCACCTTAAGTACTGATAACAAGTAACAGAAGATATCAAACAATTAAGTTGCACTTGATGCTTTGAATGAGATGCCTTAAGCTTTTATATATATACAGTATACCCAGTTAATGAGTACGTCCCTGCAAATCCTGGACTAATTTGCTCAGAGCTCGACACTTAAGTGAAATAATCCATCAAGTTCATGATATGATATAACCTAGACCTAGCAGAATGTCCAGGTGAACTTTGAAAGATATGCAATCAATTATTTTTAACTGACAAATATTAAATGGTAAAAGTGCTACCAAATAAGTGAGTACACCCAATGCAAAAGGGACATTGGCATGACCTGAGAAATGAGTAATTATTGCTTATAAGTGGCAGCGAAAATTTTTATTTTGGAAAATGGCATTGTCAGTGTAAATTACATCACATCCACTAAGTTTGTAGCAAAGGACAGCCAATTTCCACTGCAAAATTACGAGTGGCAGAGGGTGCATAATATTGTGATGCAAAGGAATCTCTCTCTCCATTGAAATAGCATTGCTGATTGGGACGACTACCTCTGGATATGTTTGCCGCTTCGCGGCATCTACAGTGGCTATTGGAATTTCCTGCTCTTTTTGTGACATAAAGTTGATGTGATCAGGAGCGTATCTAGAAATGGCCTGAGGGGGAGGGGTTCATTACATGGGGTGAATACAGGGCACTCTGCAGATTATCCATGTTAATTTTTGGCCTGGGGGCGGGGGGCCATGCCCAATGGCCCCCCTTAAATACGCCACTGGATGTGATATATTTTATAATAACATACTTTGTGCACAATTTCAATGAGGTTAACATGTAAAACTTTTAAATCACCCCCATGTATATTTTGCATTAGGTGTAGTCTACTCACTTATTTTGCAGCACAGTTATTTTAAACACTCACAATTTACAAATACGTAAGTCTGCACTAATGAAATTTTACAAACACATTTTCTTAGGTCCAAGGGATATCATATGCTGGTTAAGTTGGATTACTTAAGTTAGTTCCTGACTTATAAGCAAATTAGTCAATATGTTGCTAGGGTGTACTCATTTACTGGGGATACTGTATAATACAAATACAGCATGATATGGAAGAAATATGAAAATTTATTTGCATGAGGAAATTCATATTGAATGAGGGCGCAGCACGAGTTCAATATGAATTTACGAGTGCAAATAAATTTTCATATTGCACGATGATAAGTGCCATATTTGTTTAATTACACGACCACTATGCTTCCAATATAACGTTCTATTCTGAAAAAAATTTTCAAAAGAAAAGTGAGTTTTATTAATTGGTCAAAAAATAATAATTTGGAAATAAAATGTTTGGAAGTTTGTTTTCTTCAATAAAAAGTCATATTGCACTCTATCCATGCAATATGGAAAAATCAGGGGAAAAAAATGGAAAAAATCTCATATTGCCCTCGAACCATGCAATAGGAGTTTTTATGATGTCGTCATGTGATTGATTTTGGCCAATCAGCATCGTTCTAGCATAGTGCTCATGTGCAATAAATATAATTATGCTGTGTGAATAAAATCATTTTACATGAACCAGCTTCATTTCACAATTTGGTATTGGCAAAACATTTACTGGGAAATTGGCCTATCAAATGATTTTATGTGAAACAATTTTGTATGCAACAAACATTAACTTAGTGTAGTTAGTTTATTATAAATGTACATCTGGGCCCTTCAACTCAATGTAAATCCATCCATGGTGTTTTTAACAACTTAATGGATATTTGATGATTTTACTCTTGGTTGACCACCATTTTATCTCAAGGGGGAAGGGGGGGGGGTTCGAGTTCCTTTGAAAATAACTTGTTGCACACCTTCGTGGGCAGTCTTGAAATGAATAATTTCTGGTGGGGTTTTTTCTCAACAAAGTGTTGCTTGATTTTGGAATAAATATTTGATGAATTTCCGTGATCAAAATGGATAATAATTACTGCGACCATTACCGTGAAATAAATAATTTCCTGCCGAGGAAGACTCTAACCTCGCCCCCCCCCCCTGGAAATTAAGTGGTCGCCACCTTAATTGAATTTAGCCTACATACATAGAACAACAATTGTATCCTTCGTCTTCTGTTACTCAGAAATGCGCTAGTTTCAATAACTAGAGGGGCAAAATGTACCAAGCAAATTAATTATGCATCGTCAACAAAAATAGCCTGCCAGCAGACGCAAACTTGAAATTTGGTTCAGCCTACTTGTCCACCAACCCGTCCACCAACCCCCCCCCCCCCCCAACTGTGAGATGTAAATAACACTTTGAAAAAAAGAGAGAAAAGAGTTTTTTCAGTTAAGGACCAGACCATTGACCATGGACTTAAGACCACCTTCAGTGACTGTAACAGAGCTAATACCACCAAATCCCACCAAACCAGACCAATTGCTGAGGAACAATAGGTTTTAGAGAAACAGAGAACAACAAACAAACAATAGAATTGAATTTTAGTCAGTTTGAATAATTCCATGCTGTGAATAACAACAAACTTTCACAAATGCATATTCTTGTTTGCAATATCTTGTCAATGTAGCTAACCAGTGGCAGATCCAGATAGGGTGTAGTGAGGAGGGCCCACGTAGACGTCATTTTGGCATTTACTGGCCTGCATTGCCCCATATTTTTTCAAATATGAGATGGGAGAGAGAGTGTGAGTCCTCAACATGTTACACATTTACCCTATGTGAGGGATCTTTTACTTGCCCAGCATAGACACTGATACAAGGGGGTGTGGGGTTGGAGTCTTCCTCGGTCAGAAACTATTTATTTCACGGCAACAGCCGAGGTATTTATTATCTATTTTGATTATGGAAAGTCATCAAATATTCATTCCAAAATCAAGCAACACTTTGTTAAGAAAAAAACCCCACAAGAAATTATGTATTTCAAGACTGCCCACGAAAGCTATGCAACAAGTTATTTTCAAAGGAACTCGAACCCCACCCCCCCCCCCATTCCCCTTGAGATAAAATGGTGGCAATCTAAGAGTAAATTCATCAAATAACCATTAAGTTGTTAAAAACACCATGGATGGAATTACATTGAGTTGAAGGGCCCAGGTGTACATTTATAATAAACTACCTACACTAATTTTAATGTTTGTGGGCAAATTGTGGCATACAAAATTGTTTCAAATAAAATCATTTGATAGGCTTTTTTCCCAGTAAATGTTATGCCAATACCAAATTGTGAAACAAAGCCGGTTCATGTAAAATTATTTTATGCACACAGCATAATTATGTTTATTACATGAGTACTGTGCTAGAACGATGCTGGTTGGCCAAAATCAGTCACATGATGACATCTTAAAAAATCATATTGCATGGTTCGAGTGCAATATGAGATTTTTTCCAAATTTTTTTTTTCAGATTTTTTCATTTGCATGGTTAGAGTGCAATATGAGTTTTTATTGAAAAAAAAAATGCCAAAAATTTTTTTTCCAAATTTTTTTTCAGAATGGAACATTATGTTGGAAGCATAGCGGTCATGTAATAAAACTGCGCCCTCGTTCAATATGAATTTACGAGTGCAAATAAATGTTCATATTGCACTCATATCATGCCGTATTTGTATAATATAATATACATATAAAAGCTTAAGGCATCTCATTCAAGGCATCAAGTGCAACTTAATTGTTTGATATTTTCAGTTACTTGTTATAACTGCTTAAGCCATGCATGGTCCACTAATCTGTATCAACAACTAATAGGTCCTCTGAGGTCTAAGTCTATGGTCCCTGGTCCTTAACTGAAAAAACTCTTGTAAGAGAGAGAAAAAGACGAAAAGCATCCAACATGACAAGAGCTAGAAAGAAAGGAGAGAAGTACAAGAGAAGATCCAGAGAGCTGCAGAGAGAACTGTAGTCACTGCTACTGTGTAGGAGGTTTAGTCCCTCCTCCAGCGTGATCTAGTTCTAGATCACGCCAATAGATGTCAGTCTAGTGTGGTGCAAGCAGAGAGAACTTGAGATGACTGAAGACAAATTGGCAGAAAAAATAAACTCAATCAAGAAAATAGACATTAGACAATGATATCGCCCGACTAAAAAAGAAGATTGCCGAAAGGGAGGAAGTGCCCAGCACAACGACTCAACCAAGAAAGCACAGGAAAGGGAGGAATTGATAAGCAAGCAAAAATAATCAGCTATAAGAAAGCCCAGGAAATGGCAGAGTCCCTACAAGACAAACTCAACCAACGGCTGCAGTTAAAGGGCAGCTAGAAGAAGTTAAGTTGCAAAAGAGAGAAATGGAAAGACAACTCTCCGAAGCGAAAAAGCAAATAACGGAAAGTGAAAGACTAACCTCTGAATTGATCACTAAGGTAACACCAAACAGGTCCAACCAACAAAGAAAGACAGTCAAGAAGCCCACCTTACAGAGTTCAAAGCCATAGTAGGCCTATTAGATAACTCCAACTCACAATGGAATGCGCCATAGGCTACTTTGAAGGAAAAAAACACCTGGTTCTGCACAGAGAAGACTAATAGGCAAAAAGAGCGCAGAATGTCATGACACACTAGTCGAAAAAGGAGAGCAAATCACAATGGCAGATGCAACAAAAGATCGATCGCAAAATACTTTGCGGATCTCTAACAAGCCAGAGAAGCAAGTGAGGAAGGAAACAAGTCAGCAAAAATCATCACAGAAGCAAACCAAGCCACAAAGACTATACATCTACATCTATACGATACGTTGAGCAGTCGTGGACGACTATTTTTCAACGGGTTGTGCTGTATGAAGGAATGTGAGAAGGATAAGATTCAGATAAAAACAGTAAGAGTAGAATAAAAGCAGAGGATAAAACTATACTAGTCACTGCAGAGCCGCTGAGTCCGATCAGTGAAGAAGAACTAGAGACGGCAAGGAGAATACTGAAAACCAGGAAGAGCTTTGGCGACAACATCCCCAATGAATCTAATAAAGCAAAACAACATACATTAAAAATATAATCAATAATCACTATTAATTCATTTTTAAAAGATATCAATACTGAAATTAACTTACCCAAACATAACAAAACCAAAAGCAGCAACTCCTCGCCCATGATTGTTATTATTTTGCAGCAAACTAAAAAGAATTATTATCACAAATTTCTGTTTTCGATATTGAAGCTGATAACACACTCATCAGCACTCAACCTTAAGACCTGTGTTTACCTCCGTATGTATTCCATATATGCATATCTTGCAGGAAGTTTAATTATGTAGAAATTGAAAAAAGGTTCTACACTGAATGTAGAGCCCAGAGCCACTACGTGCAGCGGACTTTGGACAATGAACGACCACTGATCAAACAAGAAAATCTTTTTGAAAAAAAAGATATATGCTGGCTGTAGTGATTAAGATTTCAAAATCTACAATAAGAGTATGTTTTGCCTAAAGAATTTTAAAATATGGTATAAGAGAAACTACCGATGAACCTATGATATGGTATAAGAAGCTATAAGAGGAATTATAGATGAACCCATGATAGATCTATCTATCTATCTGTCTATCTCTCACCCTCTCTATCTCTTCATCCCAAGGGGGCATGCGATACTCCGGAGACACCAACTATACTTTTTCTATATCTCTCACTAACTAGGTCTGGAACACACATGTGTCATGGGTTCATCTATAAATCCTCTTATAGCTTCTTATACCTGCTCTGCTGATCTACACTAATTTGTGTATTGTATTGACTGTTATTTTTGTTCCTATGACAGTTTACCTGGAGTTGGCAAGTTCATATGGGGGAGCATAGGTTCAATATGACTCATTATTAATTAGTACTAGCAATATGGGCCCGTGTAAATAGTTTTAAGAGAAGGAGTTGCAACCTTTTAGGCCCTTGTATGGTCCTGCAACAATTGTATCTGCACCAATTGGTCGATTAATGAGTGGCAGGTGTACTTCTACATCAATGCAACCATATTAAGTATTTGTGATCATAAGATATTTTGTAATGCTCTAGCTGATATAACTAAATGGTGGGGACCAAACCGGTTGACATTTTTCCGTATGGGGCAACCAGTATAGTATGCTGGCTGCAGAGCCAATACTGTACTATAACAAATCTTGTCCTAAAGTTCAAGAAGCCAGCATAAAAAAAATATTTTAGGAGTACAGTCTTAGTGAAATAAACAAGAAATTCTTTTAAAAAAAGAATTGTAGGAACCTTTGTATGAAATACGAGATTTCTTCAAACACATATTTTTTATTTTTATAATATTCTGTTGATTTGTTATGCATGTGCAGTTACATATACCTCCAATATACCTACTGTGATTTAACATTTAGTTTACCTCATTATTAGGCATGCCTAATTACAGGTGTTACAACACAGACAGCAAACCAGGCAATGAGAAGCCCTATTATATTGTTTGTCATGAACATGAAATTTCTATTGCTATAACAAACAAACTAATACTGGGTTAAATCCATGGAGGTTTGATCCTGATCTTTGGGAGTTCATATTAGTTATAGAGTATTCCATACACAAAGATCTTACTTTTTTGCTTGTCTGGAGCTTTCAACCATCTCTCATGGTTTTCTTCAGCAGACTGATTCAAACTCAGGAAGCTGTTGTTGATGTTGTTGTTTAGAAGACACAAGCCTGCCCTTAATAGAGACATGGGACTGGACCTGCCGCCCATCTATCAGTCTTTCTGGTCATGTGACACATTGTCACATGACCAAACTGTGAAACAACAACATCAACAACAGCTTCCTGAGTTTGAATCAGTCTGCTGAAGAAAACCATGAGAGATGGTTGAAAGCTCCAGACAAGCAAAAAAGTAAGATCTTTGTGTATGGAATACTCTATAACTAATAATACTGGGTTGCATATTTGGATTGTTTTTTGTATATATTTATTAGCAACATAATGTAAACCACAGTTACAAATGTTGAATTGCCTTAATACAGAGTAAAAAATGAAAGATAAAAACATGTAAACTATAACAATGGGATAAAGAAAAAACACGTATAATTAACAATATGATAAAAAGTAGATAAAATCAGAAGAAGAAAAAAATTATGATAATAATAAAGAAAATTATTTACAAGAAAAAAAAAATTAATTACTCAGGTGAAATGTCTGATTGCATATGGCACAAAACTGTTGTGGTACCGCTGGGTACGGGAAGCGATACTTGTGAGGGACACAGGCCTCCTTAATTCATATCCTGAGCTTCTTGCAGCAGGTAGGATGTCATGCAGCTTGTGTTCATCATTTTGCATTTCAGTAAACAGTTTTTTGCATTGAGCCTCCCTTCTACTAAACACGTGCTAAGGTTTGCCACTTGAAGGCTTTCTTCATAACTATAACTAGGATAGATTATTGATAAAGCACGTCTTTGTAGTCTCTCTAGGTCATCATGCAGATATCTCGGTAAGAAAGTGTGCCATACAACACAACAGTATTCAAGTACTGACCGTACCAAACTTGTGTAAATTGTTACTAGGTCTGTAGATTTAACACCGGCTCTTTTACATAAGCGAAGAAGATACAGACGTTTGTTAGCCTTCTTCGTGATCATCAAAACATGGGCATTCCATTTAAGGTTAGACTGCAACATTACTCCAAGGATTTTAGTCTCTGAGACTTGTTCAACCTCTCCACCATTTAATACTAAGCGTTGAGGTGGTATGTTATTCACCCGTGAAAAGTTAAACACAATCTCTTTTGTCTTTTTCACATTAAACCGCATCTTGTTCTTTTCAGCCCATTCACTTAAGTATTCCAGCACGCTGGTGAGAGGTTGACCAGCATCTTGCGGGCCACTTGTATGCAGGATAGTTGTGTCATCGATGTATTTGATGGTCATAAATGGCTCAGGAGGACACAGATCATTGATATATGACACAAAAGCAAGGGGTCCTAGTAATGTCCCCTGAGGACAGCCAGCATTCATAGTCAGGGTGTCAGATCTACAATGACCTATCTTGACCCTCTGTGTTCTGTCAATTAAGAAATTTGCTGTCCATTTTATCAAGCTATCGTGTACTCCTAAATCAGATTATTACACCTTTCATGTGCTTATGAAAATCACAGGAGTTGTGAGGAGTTGAATTTATAATATTTTTATACAGTGTTCCTTGGCCACATCTATTATATCATCCCAAATCTTTATATACATATACAGTACTTATATTTAACCAATTTTCTGAAGGAAATCTCTATGAGCTTCTGTGGGATAATTATGCTCCAGGTGTGCTTTGGATATATACTCATTCACTTGATGGTTTCAAGCATTATACCAAAAATAAGATAATAAGTAATTATTCATGTGACTGTGATATTCAAGACTGCTATATTTGCAACAGAACATAAGAAGTGCACCTTTATACCTCCTAGGAACATATCTGTACTGAGTTAGTATTCAATACTATTCCATATAGATCTTATTCCGTTCAAAAACTTGAATTACTTTCTTTTTTTTACTAATTTACATGAAGGGCAATGTTGGATCTGGATGCCTGACGACTCACATGGACGCGCTTGGTAGAAGTATAAAATAATTATGATGTATAGGTGGCCCTCCAGTAGCGGCACATAGTGCTTTGGGAGGGTCTCCTCTCTCTTTATACATTTGTTTGTTTTTTAATGAAATGTTGTATAATGTTGAAATAAATTACGTCTGAGTCTGAGTCTGGATATGGTCCCCAATCACTCAACTATGAACACCAAGTAGCTGCTCACTCAACCATGACCTTGATGCCATGGGGGTGTAGCTACTTCCATATCAAGAGGGGGCAATATATACTTGATCTTAAAATTGTATTCACAGACACCTCCCCTGTGGTATTAACACCCTCCTAATATTGGAGGTCAATCAGGAAGGTACTACTACCATAAGGAAACTATCTCAGCAAGTCCAACTTCCTATTGGCCCCCTCCAGAAACTCATGTAGCTACACCACTGTAGTACACATAAATTGATGACAAAGCACTTTGCTGGTGCTTTATGGCCAATAAGTTAGGGACTTCCCATGTAAAGTATTTCTTCATTTGGAGCTTTTAACACAGATCTGAGATGTTCCCTACAAAAATCAGTATAAGAACAGTACAGACCTACGCTGCAAATATACTCTCATATTACTCTGACACAAAGCATCACACTGATTTTGCACTAATGCAAATTATGTGCTGATTTCAAACTTCTGGTCATGCAACAGAAAAAGGGGAGGCCATAATCATACATCACTCAGAATGGCCACCTTCAACATGTAAGGAACAATCATGTCGTGGTTACATCTAAACTTCACAATAGAGACCTTCTTCTGCAGCAAGAACACTAGCTGTACGCCTAGGAGAAGGATGAAATCCATACAAACTTAGCAGACTGATAAGCAGCAATTCGAAGTGTTGATGACAATGATCCTGATATCTCCCTTGTAAGAAGCCATGGTTTCGGAGGCACAGCGACACTCTGGAAACAAAGACTGAATCCTTACATCAAAACCCCAGAAGATGGACATGAGCGTTTCTTACCTACCCTCCTGGAGACAAAGAATACCATGCTCTGTATATTGAACTGTTCCCTCCCAACAGGCAATTCCGCAGAAGCCATGGACAAATTCTCTATACTGACACTGTCATCTGTGGCATTCTGGATAAGTATTATCCAGATTTACTTCCCCGGGCAATATTTACCGTACCATGCAGCCAAAAAAAGTAGTGCAGTTTTGAAAGTTTTACTAAATGATTTATTTTTGACCGATGGTCTCATTGTTTTGCGGAGATTTTGTAACAAAACTTCCAAACCACTTGGAATTAGTTTCAATGACATTTAGAAACATGTCTTTTATAAAATTAAGAGAATTCTAGTGTTCATGAATTTTTATATAGAGCTCTCAATTAGGTCAGGTATATAATCTTTAAAGATGCTCCATAAATATCACACATTGTGACCCAATGTTTATCATTTGAAAGGCATCATGATTAATAATACATGCCACACTATTTCTACCTAGATTTCTTGCAAGTAGATTGGCTTGTTATCACATGTTGAAACTTACTAAAAATATAAAGTCAATGGCATTATAAATGTTGACGAGTAGAAGTCATCATAATCAGTTTCAATTCCAATCTGTGATTGGCTGATCTTCAATAGGGAATCGCCAAAGAGAATTGTTTTATTAATACACCATGTTTACTCATAGACCTCGGTCCTCATATATATAGGCCTATAAAAACTAAACATTATAGTTTATGCTGCTACTTTCTTATCTTAGAATTGCTCATTTGATAAATTGCCATAAAAGATGAATTTGTATGTGACAATCATATACATATACATTATGGAAGCACATCAGGCAGGGCCGGCTCTACCATTAGGCCAATTAGGCGGTTGCCTAGGGTGCAGAGCAAGGAGGGGGCGCAGAGCAAGGAGACATACACATAGCCCCACTCACTTTAGTGTCTTTCATAACACTGACATGAAAGCCGAGAGAAACGATGTTTAGGGGAGAGCGGGGCACAGTGAGACACTTTTTTTATTTTCAAGTCTTCCAAAATGTTGGCAGCAACGAGTTAAATGAGATCAGGTCCACGTTATAGATAATGACGTTGGGTATATTGTCACATAGTTTCAGGTGCCTACCTTTTACAGGTTTGGAGAAACTTTGAGTTAAGTCAGTGCTCGTTAAGTGTCTCACTGTGCCCCGTGGGTGGGGCACAGTGAGACAGCAGGCGGGGCACAGTGAGACAGGGCATCTGCTGTCATAACCGCCAATCATCAGGACCTGCGGAATTGTTCTATCAATTGTTGCATCAGAAACTACTGTACTCTAATAAAAGCAGCTGGCTAGGTGATTTTTTAGGTCCTTTTTTGAGCATGTTTTGAAACTTCATCGCACGGGACACATGCACGACTTATTTAACCTGCCGCACCTGTTACATCCTAATCAAAATTCTTCTTTGACGCTTCCCTGTGGATATTACTCACTAAAATCAGTAGTTTATAGCAGGTATTTTGTTTTTAATAGCAAATTGTGAACCATGCATTACATTCAGGTTGTTTCGAGTGTATCTTGTGATGTCTCACTGTGCCCCGCTTCAAACTGTCTCACTGTGCCCCACGCAGCTATGTTTATAAAATTTTTGAATCCTGCGGACCGGATGCCTGCATTGCGGTTGTTCATCTCACTAAACTAAGACAAACTACCAAGGTTTGAATCCCTGGCAATTGCTTTGCATTATACCATTTTTCTTGGGAATTATAACAAAAAGTCATTTAGCAAAATTATTTACTTTTACAGGCTAAAAACAAAAATATTTAAATTCCACTCTCGATATGCTGTGTAGGCATTCAGGATATAGGACAGTCTCTCACTTACTTAATTTTTGTACTATACAAAAAAGGGTTGATCTGTAAACAGTACCAGGTAGATGCTATGGGCTTTGTCTCACTGTGCCCGCCGTCTCACTGTACCCCGCTCTCCCCTACAGTATTTATTCAAGAAAATTAATAAGACTTGAATATTTGCAAAAAGTGATACAGTTGTGTTCAGAGGTATGTGATGTCATTTTTGATTAAAACTTAACTTTCCTGGATATTTTATGTATTAATCTCTTTTTATTGTTTTTTTTCCGTCTCTAATTGCGCCCCTCCTTACTTTGTGCCCCTCCTTGCTCTGCGCCCCCTCCTTGTTTTGCACCCCCTCCTTGTTCTGCGCCCCCTCGCTGCCCTTTGCAACCTGCTTGATCTGCGCCCCCTCCTTGCTCTGTACCCCTCCTTGTTCTAAGCCCCTCGTTGTTCTGCACCCCCTCCTTGTTCCGTGCTCCCTCCTTGTTCTGCACCCCCTCCTTGCTCTGCGCCCCTACTTGTTCTGCACCCCCTCCTATCTCTGTACCCCCTCCTTCCTCTGCACCCCCTCCTTGCTCTGCACCCTCCTTGCTCTGCACCCCTCCTTGCTCTGCACCCCCTCCTTGCTCTGCACCCCTCCTTGTTCTACACCCCCTCCTTTTTCTGCACCCCCTCCTTGCTCTGTGCCCCTCCTTCTTCTGTGCTTCCTACTTTCTCTGTACTCCCTCCTTGCTCTGCACCCCCTCCTTGTTCTGTGCTCCCTCCTTGCTCTGTACCCCCTCCTGTGTGCAAACTTCCATGCTCCTTGCTCTGTGCCTTGGGGATTTGGCGGTGATAAAATGCAGATGGGGCCAAATTTGATGAACAAACTGAATTTGCTTTTAAAAATCGCCTCAATTTAAAAAATATATATTTTCTTGTTAGGAATTCAGATTTATTTTTTATTTGGTTCCCGTTTCTGCAGCTCAAACAATCATGTTTGGTACCATTAAAATCAGCTTGAAAATACGATCACAATGGTATAAAAATCATAAAGATTAAATTGGTTGTGGATATTTTTACTAAAAAAATTGTTTGTGGTTTTGAGGTTTGTTTCCGGATTAGAATGGTTCTGGTTTCCAAAATCGCCACGGCGCATATGCCCCATGCAAAAGCCCGCGAAGTACCACCCCCCCCCCCCTGGCTCTGTGTCCTTTCCTTTCTCTGTGCAACCTCCTTGCTCTGAGTCCTTGGCAGGCCGGAGGGGGGGGGGCGCATGGGCATGATGCTGCCTGGGGCATATAATTGACTGGAGCCGGCCCTGACATCAGGGAAAATCAATTTTCTCTTTAGACTGTTTTCTTTGTAATCATGTTATTTTTGTGTCAGATTATGATTACAGCTCTCGCAATTGCTCTGAAGAAATACATTTTTTTCATAGTGTGGACCTATGATGTCAAAGCTGGAAACTCCATTGGAACCCATACAACTTTGGTGCAAGCTATGTTGTCATAGGTCAAACTGGCCAATAGCATTTCAAGTAGACAACTTCATCATAGCCTTGCAATTATGTCATGGCCAGATGAGCCAATGATACCACTGCAAAAACTCAGGTGTTAAGTGGGAGGGGGGATTGTTTATTATTTGGTGATACCAAAATAACCTGAAATTCAACCAAGCATGGTTAATAGGATAACTGGAAATCACAGTTGTTCACCAACATGTGCTGATCTGAATTGGATTTGATATGGAGCCGTCAAATCAAGCATTTTGTTTACTGTTTGCAGTTTTGTTGGTGGCTCCTTTCACTGAGGTTTATTCATGATTGACCATATGGCCAGACACCTTTTAAAGTTGTGTCACAGTTATTGCAACTCTATTGTATTTGACAACTCTTTCGAAACTCTCTTTTGTTTTTGACCAGAAGTAGTCCAGCAGAAGTGTACAACAGTTGCAACCTGGAGAGAGTGCAAGCAACATGAGAACTTTCACTTGATTTGCAAACTCAAGGATTAGTTCCAGGCCTTGGTTTTTTATGTAAACTGTTGAAGAGAAGTGAAATGTCACTGACATTGGTATTTAGCCATCCCCCTCCCTGTAAAATGCTTTCTCAAATTTCGATTTATTTCGGAGACAGCGAGAAACTAGTTGGGGGGGGGGGGGGGAGGCCAAAAGGTCCGATGCATTTTCCGTTTGGGCAATGGTTTTTAACTAAATTTGTGTTTCTGATTAACAAGACCATTTCCTAAAAAACAACTTACCTCAAATCTGCATCGAGCTGCCACACTTTATATATACACATTTTATTCTCCCAGAAGCCATAACATTCCCAGGTGCCTATCTAGAAATGGCCTGAGGGGGCCATAATATGGGGTGACTACGGGGCGCTCCACGGCTTTTCCTATCTTTCCCATGTTAATTTTGGGCCTGGAGGGGGCATGGCCCAATGCCCCCCCCCCTAATAGCAGAGTGGCAGGAGGCCAAAAAGTGGCTTAGTTTTCGTCGTTACTGCCCCCGCTCTGCAACCTCACAAATTGTATATCAAATCGATCCTTATGACCCGAAGTTTTAAAAAAACCTGTCTGACGTTGAAAAATTAACGTGGCACTTTGCCGTCTCAGGGGTCAAAGGTCACGACCTCCATAGAAAAATGCCCATTTTCAAGAACAGTCATGAAATTCACTTTACAGGCTCTCCTGCGTGATCTATTTCAGATACAGAGGCGTAAGATACATCAGATGAAAGCTCACATTGAGCTCAATAATTTGATTACAGCCACTTGACCCCTGACCTCATTTGCATATTGCAGGAGTCATAAATAGGTCAAAAATCAGCAAAAAATTATGTAATTTGTTGAAATGGAAAGAAAGAAAGTTTCGCTACTATGTTATTTTCATAGGTCCAACCCCTAAATTTCATGTGCATGCATCACGGGCCATTGTGATGCAAATGTATGCAAATTTATTCACCATAGGTCACAACAAGGTCAAAGGTCACATAACTCAAACATAGCTCCCATATTTCTCAAAATTTCAGCAGAAATGCATTATTTCAGGCCGATTGTGTCATAGGCATTTTTTACTGGGTCATATTGTACACCATATGAAGGGTCTCAATTAGCACAATAATTTGGTGATACTCAATTGACCTTTGACCTCATTTGCATGTTACAGGAGACATAAGTAGGTCAAAAATCACTAATTATAATATTTACCAATTTTTTTTCAACTTTTAAGAACCAAAATTTCCCTTCTATGTTGTTTTCATAGATTGTACCCCTAAGTTCCATGTGCAATCTTTACAGGACATTGTGATACAAATTTATGCCAATTTATTCAACATAGGTCACAACAAGGTCAAAGGTCACATAACCCAAACATAGCTCCCATATTTCTCAAAATTTCGACAGAAACGCATTATTTCAGGCCCATTGGGTCATAGGCATTTCGTACTTGGTCATATTATGCACCATATGAAGGGTCTCAATTAGCACAATAATTTGGTGATACCTAATTGACATTTGACCTCATTTGCATATTACAGGAGTCATAAATTGGTCGAAAAATCACTAATTATTTACCTTTTTTTTCAATTTGTAAGGAACACAGTGTCCCTTTTTAAATGTTGTTTTGATAGATTTTAGCCCTAAATTTCATGTGCATGCATCACAGGTCATTGTGATACAAATCTATGCAAATTTATTCAACATAGGTCACAGCATGGTCAAAGGTCACATAACACAACCATAGCTCCTATATTTCTCTAAATTTCAACAGAAGTGCATTATTTCAGGCCCATGATGTCACAATTATGCATTTCCTGCATGGACTTGTCAAACACCAAATGAAAGGTGTCAATGAGTACTGTAATTGAATGATGCTCACTTAACCTTTGATCTCATTTGCATATTACAGAAGTTAGAAATAGGTAAAAAGTCACAAAAAATTATTTTTTCCAATTTGAAGAAGAGAAGTTTCTCCGACCATATCATTTTTCATAGACCTTACTTCCTAAATTGGTGTACATTCAACACGAATGCTGTGACTTATATTTATGCAAATTTATTTGATATTGGTCACACAACGGTCAGAGGTCACATGACCCAAATGTATCTCCCATACCTACTTTGTTTAGAATAACTTTCCTGTGTTACCATAACTCCCGGATTTCTTTAAATCTGACCAGGAATGCAATATTTCAGGCCCATTGTGCCATATCCATTTTCTGAACGAACTTGTTGTACACCCAAAGAATGGTTTAGATAAATTCTATAATTACTTGATATACTCAATTGACAATTATCATTATTTGCATATTACAAGATTGATAAAAATTATTTGCATATGGTCACATGTCGTAATGTCATACAATTTCAGAAATTTTTCATTTAAATGATGATTACATGTACTTTACAAATATCTATTATGCAATATTATACACCACTGGAAGGCCTGACTTCTTCTATATCATATAAGGTTTTAAAAAGTCAACTTTATCACATAATGAGGCTTCTAGCCATCAAAAACCTCAGGAAAACAAGTGATATTTTTGTGTCCCGCGTTACGTAAGATTTGAAAAAATCATCTAGAAAGTGAGTTTTCTTGCCAGAGACAAAAGATATTTTAATCTGGTTTTCTCTGCAGGAGTACCTGATTCATACTTAAGCTCTTGAAGCTTAAATTTTCTATCTAACTGTTACAGTGCCTTCTGGAGATCCTTTAATGTGCAGCAACGTGAACCTGTCCCGCTGGTAAAAAAAATTCAACACATTTTCTTAGATTTAATCTGTAGCTGTTAATATTAAAGCTAGGAAGTTCAAATATCAATTAAATGCTCATAAGTTCTATTTTCAAATGCATTTGTCAGATTTTGCTTGCAGGTAAAATTCTGTGTGTG
The DNA here is from genome assembly GCA_026936325.1 of Platynereis dumerilii. Taxonomy (NCBI): domain Eukaryota; kingdom Metazoa; phylum Annelida; class Polychaeta; order Phyllodocida; family Nereididae; genus Platynereis; species Platynereis dumerilii. The sequence continues at coordinate 62,108,747 of JAPTHN010000004.1, read as the reverse complement.
CTGCTTGTCTACTTTAGGCTGAACTTTTCGTAACACTTGCAAAAACCAGTAAAATTGGAGAGGGGATCTAAGTTTAAACCGAGAGAACTCGAAGTAGGTTAACCACACCCTGTGGATAAGGCTATTGCCTAAATGCTCATGAGCTATATTTTACTATGGTATAAAATATTGCTATGTTTTCAATTATTTTCTCACTTCTGTGATGCTCTGAACAAGGCTGAACCAAATGTAACACATACATGCTTGAAGCGTACAAGATTTTTTCGCTTAACGTAATGGACTTCCAAAAGGACAAAAAGGGCAGGCCACATCATCAAATGAATAAATAACAATCACATTTGATAATCTAGCTCTCATATAGCCAAAAACAGAGATACATATGGGTTAAATCCACAGATAGCTCCAGAATGGTATGCTCACAGGAGATGTTGATTTCTCATGCACTAGACAATAACTGATAGAAGATATATTTGCAACATGTCATGTAAATATCTTATAATATCTTATTTGCAATATCAGAATTTGTTCTCAGGTGTCTTGGTAATGTTTTTAAACATTTTACTTCAGATTATGACAATAATCAGGCTTCTTGCACAGTTTTAAACATGATGCCTGAGAAAGGTTTTTTCTCTGCCGCAGTAACATAAATTCATTGACGTATATGTAGTCTTTTGGAGAAGAGAACATATTTTTTGTTGCTTTGATTAGTAGGACCATCTTCTCAACTAACTTCAGTGAAAATTTCATTGGGATACAAGGAGTACTTTATACTTCATAGTAATGTTACTGAAATATAGTCGGTTTTGAGAAAAATGTCTTTAAAGTTTGAGCTTTACATTGATTTGGATGGTGAATAAAATCTAATAATAAGATGAACAGCCCTAATTTTTGTGAAATTACGCTGGTTTTTGGTTTGAATAGGATATTTAAGACCCAATTTAGACTTTTGTGATGAAAAAAATGTTCGGTCCAAAACCGCCATGTAACGCAAATTGTACCACCTTGTGACACGCGACCATATTACAAGACTGATAAAAATTTCAAAAGCCACGAATGCTACATTATTTTCATAGATCTTACACCTAAGATTTGTGCGCATACTTATGTTATCTTGTAGCCTAAAATTTAGCTAATTTTTTCAGTATATGTCATACCAAGGTCAAAGGTCGCATGACCCAAAAATTACCCCGGTTTTTCCCTAAATCTAAACAGAAATGCTTATTTTTCAGGCCCTTCGTGTCACATGTATTCTTTTTCTGCCTTGGTTTCTTGTACAACAGGTGAAAGTTTACAGTATACCCCAGTCTGCAAATCGCAAGAATCAATAAATTTGGTAAATCTGCCTTTCTTTTTTTTAAATGAGCACTGTGATTCTATTGGAAATTTTGTACCTATAAAATTGTCATACTACTAATTTTGACTTAAATATAATAACATATAATATTTTTACGCATGAATTATATCTTTGACGGTATTGGCATATTGCTTAATAAAAATATGAATCAGGGTTTCCATGGCTGTTATTACAAAAGTTTATTACAGGATAAACAAAGACAGCACATACTTCCTGAAATTTCATGCAGAATTTGTTTTTGAGATTTCCTTACAGATTTAAGAGCAGTTTAACTTCAAGGCTTCGTAATATGCTCAATTGCTCATCAAGTAAAAACAATAACATCATCTTTTCTATTTCATACTATGGTACTTCAATATACAACCAAATATGCTACCACAAACAGTGTTTGTTTGTTTGTTTGTGTTTTACGCCTCTGCAGCATCTTTGTGGGCTATATTGAGGCAGGCGACCGCCGTATGATGATGAGATGAGAAGACTGTGAGCCTGGCACATACCCTATTAATTCAGGGATGCCCAGGGTCTTTCAGTTGCCCCAGCACAGAATACTGGATTCAACCCGCCTCCATTTAATGTCCCATGGGCTCGGACTAAAGTGAGTTCCCGGGGTGAGATTTAAACCCACGCCCTCAAAGCCAGTTGACAAGCGCACTTACCAATTAGGCAACGGGGGAACTACCACAAACAGTGCCATTTCATGTTAGTAACATGATGTTACATTAAGTTGTATAACAAAAACATCTCAGCAATAGGCAACCATGCTGGCACTTGGATAATACAACAAACAGTGCCATTTCATGTGACATTAAGTTGTGTCACAAAAATATTTCGATACCAAACAACCAGATGCACTAGATATGCTGGCACTTGGATAATACAACAGACAGTGCCATTCGATACTACATTAAGTTGTATAACAAAAACATCTCAGCAATAGGCAACCATAATACAACAAACAGTGCCATTCCATGTTACATTAAGTTGTATCATTAAAATATATATCAATAACAAAAGACCAGATATGTTGCAGTTATCATAATACTGCAAGTTGCATCACAAAATCATCTCAGCAACAGACAACCAACAAATCTAGCACTTGGATAATAGTGCCATTTCATGTTACATTAAGTTGTATCGCAAAAATATATTAATAACAAACAACTAGATATCCAAGATATTCTGGCACTTGGATAAAACAACCAACAGTGCCATTTCGTGTTACATCGCGTTGTATCACAAAAATATATCAATAACAAACAATCAGATATGCAAGATAAGCTGGCAATTGGATAATACAACAAACAGTGCCATTAAGTTTTACCAACGAATCATCAGAACAATAAACAACCAGATACTATCACTTGGATAACATAACAAACAGTGATATTCACATCAACTAAGTTGTATGACAAAATTATATCAACAATGAACGACCAGATATGCTGGCACTTTGATAATACAACAGTGCCATTTCATTGTATTTGTATAACAAAAACATCTCAGTAATAAGCAACCAGATGTGCAAGATATGCTAGCACTTGAATAATAAACAAACAGTTCTATTTGACGTCAAATCGACTAAGATGTATCACAAAGTCATGTCAACTATAGACAACCCAAAATGTTGGCACTTGATCAATACAAAATGTGCCATTTCAGAAAATACTGTCATTCAACAAAGCTAAGTATGCCAGGACGGTAGTAGTTTCATACCACACTGTCATTCAAGGAAGATAGGTATCATAGGACATCCTCAGCAACGAACTACTAGGGATGCTGCCGGACTCATACCATACTGTCATTCAACAAAGATTAGTGTCACAGGACGGGTCAATTGAGCATCACCAAATTATAGTACCCATTGATTCCTTTCATTTGGTGTACAAGTCCGTACAGGAAATGCATATGACCCCTTGGGCCTGAAATAATACAATTCTGCTGAAATGTATATCCTGTAAAGAATGCAATTGTAGTTTAGGGGTACAATCTATGAAAAAAACATAGAAGGAAAACTTTGTTTTCTTTACAAGTTGAAAGAAATTGGTAAATGATCAGAGATTTTCGACCCACTTATGACTCCTGTAATATTCAAATGAGGTCAAAGGTCAATTGAGTATCACCAAATTATTGTGCTACTAGGGATTTTTCCCGAAGGGACTAAAAATGTTGGGAGGATGCCTTAAAAGTGCCTTAAGAGGGACTAAGCTTTGGGAAGGTCCTAAATGGTGCCTAAAGGTTCCCTAGACCAATTAGGCAGTCCCTAGACGGGATTATCTGTATAATGTTATCTCTCAAATGAGATTAAAACAAATAACATGAGGTAAATAGACTGATGTTTCGTGGCGTTTTTAAAGCAAATGTCAAGGATGGTCAGTCAGCCGTTCACAGCTATGTATGCTGCAGCATAAATGCAAAATTTAACACTGGCCATGCAATTGATATCAAACTAGAGGTCAACATGATAGGGGCATAGGAAAGGTGTATGTAACACTGATGGCTACGGGATACAATGCAGCAATCTAGGTGCAGTGCTACTTATACAAACTGCTTGCAGTGTGTGATTCACTGACCCTATTTATCTATCTGTCATCTATCTATCTATCTGGTCAGAGCTGTCTTTTGTCTACGTACCTCATGTAAGAACGATGCTTTTTACAAGCTTTATACTGTGTCATTAGATAAACTTAACAATCATAGTTAAATGTTGATTTGATAATGTGAAGTAGCCTATTTCTTAATTGTTTTAAGTTAAATTTGGATAAAGATAATGAAATTACATTCAGAAGCATTAATCAATTCCCTATTAATGATCAGGGGGAAAATGCCGACCAATGAAAATTAGTACATAGAAATTCATCATTTCAATTTATTTTTATGACAAACATATTATCCCTTTCTGAACGGAAATAATTTAAACTGAAATAAAATTTACTTCTATATGAAATATAATAAGCCTATCCTTTTATTTTGTTAATTGCTATGTATACAGACTTAGACGCTTACCTGTACAATTTATCCTGACACATTTTCTTTTATGATGTAATGAATAACTCAATTAAAACAACAGTGTCATCCAATTCAACTTCACACCTTTTCAGACAACAGACTATAGTATTACTGCATTAAACTTTTTTTCTCTCAATAAGAAAACAAAATTCAAAAATTATGATTTTTCTTGAAATATAGATAAGACAGAAAGATAAGATAGAAAGATACAAAGATAGACTATCTAAATAATATGATTGCTGACAATTACTGAAATATCCTTGCAATTCAAGATCGTTATTTCAAACGCCACTTCTCAGTTTTTGTATACATGTATGTAGATTATAGACTTCTGTGTCAAAGTTATTGTTTCCACATATGCGTCCAATTAGCACATGTTCTGTGATGATTAGCCTACATGAAAGTGATTATTAAATAGGACTGGATATTGTTTGATTCTTAAGGATACGATACTATCGCGATATTTCTGAAACGATACCAATACAGTATCATGATACACTTTCTTCAATCGTGACAGACATAAAGCTGCTATATTGCAGAAAATCAAAGTTTTATTTCCATTTAATAAATTTAACAGATAGGAAGAGTCATGATTAATATTCAATTAAAAAGTATAATTAATGTGACTTGTTTTCTTTCTTTGCCCACTGGTCTGTGATCAACAGAGGTTAGGTTGCTCAACTGCTGAAGAGATAACAGGTCAATTGTTCTTTCAGCTGGTTAAAGTCAGTAAGGTATATGTATACCTAAATACCTTGTAGCACTGCAGTTAAGAATCTGGTATCAGAGGAGGTCTGATTCTGCTAGATGAATCAACATGATCAAATTAATTCTGTATTTCAAGTGGGTACAATGTAGGCATTGAAATATGTGAGCCTACACAGACAATAAATTTGGTTTGACTCTCAATGAGCTTTGAATATCCATACTCTCTTTGGTGCACTCATACAGTAGAGCACCCTGCATGCTGCAAGCCATGTGACTCTCACAAAGAATTCAGCAAAAGCCAATGACATGGATTCTTTGACAATGTTACAAATGTGACAATTTTCCAAATGTGAAGTAAAAAATGTTGGCCCAGACCTACATATCAATATCTATCTAAAAATGCTTCTGTACTCTCATTCATAAGCAATGCAACACTACCTCTATCCACTGTCCTCAGCAGGGCAGCACAGTGGCCAGTGGCCAGCTGCATGCTGCTGGTGTGCTGCCCCAAACCTCTGGCCAGTGGTTCACCTTGATCCTTCATAGGGTCCAATCAGCATTGGAAAGGTGTGCTTGGTATCAAAATCACTTTATTTTGCATAATTTTAACTACTTTAATGCTTATTTGCAAGTAATTCTAAGCCTAAAGTATTTAGAAGATTGAAACACTTTTAAAATTGGTAAACAATCAGCAGTAACTGGCCTGCCATGGTTGAGTGCACACACAGCCCAGTGCCTGCATGGCCAATTATTATTCCAGGTTGACCCCCTGCTACATAGGTTGCTATGGCAACAGGGTGCCCTGAAAAAGAGGGGGTGGCTCAAAAAGAAGGGGGTAGCAAAAACCCACAGGACGAAATTGACAGATGCTGAGATAAGAGGCCCAGTGAGATGTTTTGCTCCTAATGTCAAAACTGGGGGTTAAATGAAAAATCTAAAGATGTTACACCTTAGGAAAGCATGGTAAGTAATCTGTGTGTAAAGGAGAAGACTGGACATGCCCTCAGGATACTGGGACAGAGTCTATAAATATTGGAGGTGTGTAAGAAATCTCGGACGAACTGTTGATTCACTGGACCCATCCTGTGGGTCAGTGAATAATAAGAGATAGATAGATAGATAGATAGATGGATGGATGGATGGATGGATCGATGGATGGATGGATGGATAGATAGATAAACCAGCCAGCATTAGACAGATAGACAGATAGATAGATAGATCGATAGATAAATAGATAAATAGATAGATAGAAAGATGGATGGATAGATAGATAGATCGATAGATAGATATACAAGCCAGCGATAGACAGGTAGACAGATAGATATACCTGTCAGCGATAGACAGATACGAGGGGTTTTCCAAAAGTTCTGTCCAACTTGCCATAACATTTGCAATATTTAATACAGAAACATGATATTTGGGTCAGATAATATTGAAGTAATTTGCAAATGATTCTGAAAAAACCAGATCATAGACACAAAAATAAATGGTTAATTTGTTGCCATGGAAACCAAAAGTCATGAAATGCGGCCCAGGGCACTATTAGGGACACAGATTCATTATATCTTGTCAAAAAATTTAATTTTTACCAGGGTTACAGGACAAGAAACATATTAAAAATAATCCCTAACATTTCACAAATTTTTGTAATAATGAATTTGACACTGAGTACATTTCCTGTAACCTTATATCCCTTAAAAACCCAATGTCTTATAGTCCTTATATTAAGATCACATTTGGTGTTTCGCAGACTTTTTGTTCTTTACGATGGGTTTTCCATAAGTTCTGTCCAGCCTGTCACAACTTTTGCTAGATTTTAAATATAAAAATGATATTTGGGTCAGTTGATATTGAGATAATTTGCAAATGATCCCCAAAAAATCAGATCATAGAAGTAAAAATAAATTGTTAATTTGTTGCTATGGAAACCGAAAGTCATGAAATGCGACCGAGAGCTTGTTAACAGACACATACTTGACATATCGTGTAAATATATGTAATTATTACAAGAGATATAGAAAAGAATTTTTCCAAAACATTCATAGTCATTTCACAACTTCCGAAAATAATGACTGGGACCTTGTAAATACGTTTTCTCATACTTTCTATCCATTTCTAAGCATGATACCTCAATCTTCATGTTAAGGCCAATTTTGTCTTTTTCCGGTCTTCTTTTCTTAGGTTTTCCATTGTGTCTTCTCTTCATTCAGAAAAAGTTTGTACAATTTTTAATTGGTTCTGTCACTCATACTGTCTTCGTTGTATGTATGATAAAAAGGTTCTTACACTCTCTGCTAGTTTTATCCAATTAAAATTAAAAAATGAAACAGGTACATATGATGTCATCCATATCCAAAAAATCGCTCATCTCGTAAAAAACTGAGAAACTGCATGAGTGATGGTAAAGTAACTGAGATGTAACAAAAACATCAGTTTCCATTGTTATTAATGATTTTACAATTAACTGATTATATTTCATGAAAAAAAATTAAGAATATACTTCAATTCAATATGTCAAAACACAGATAATGCAAGCAGGTGTTATGTTCATTTTAAGTGAGATCTACAAAGTCTGGGCCGCATTTCATGACTTCTCCTTTCCATGGCAACAGATTAAGCATTTATTTTTAATTTTATGATCTGATTTTTTAGGAGTTATTTGCAAATTACGTCAATATTATCTGACCCAAAGATCATGTGTCTACATGAAATCTAGCTAAAGTTATGACCAGTTGGACAGAACTTATGGAAAACCCCTCGTATACAGACAGGATAGATAGACAGATAGATTGATAGCTAGATAGATAGATGTTATTCATTTGATTTAAATCGAATTATTTGATGTTAATCTGGTTTCTGCCACTTAATGTTTTGTATTTCTTATAAAACTTGGTGAGAATCGCTACCATAGTAGATAGATAAGTAGATAGATATATAGGTAGAGGGGCTGATAGAGAAAGGTACAGATAGATGAATTTATAGGTACCACTCAGGAAATCGATACATATATACCATTGCAATTGTAGGGTGAAGAAAATAATATTGATATGTTTTAGAACATTGTTCAATGAATGTAATCGAATGATCAATATGATAAATCAGATAGCTGATTGGAATGAATGGATGAAGTTGCACTGTGAGATCAATTGTGCTGCCAACAGGGGGGAAATTACAAATCAAAGTTGGGTAAACTTTACAGTGACAATGTACACACAATGATATTTAATGCTCTAGCCATGTGTTTGAACCTGTATCTTATGAGGAACAAGCAGTGATCAGCACCATCATCAATCATATATATATATATATATATGTTGCAAGAGTAATAGAACTTTTACATACATGTGTAAAACTATCTATCTATCTATCTAAGCTTATCTATCTATCTATCTATCTATATATCTATCTTTCCTTCTTTCTTTCTTTCTTTTTGTCTTTCTTTCTATCTTTCCATCTATGTGCAATGCTGCCTGCATATCTACATGTACCTGTGTGCTTGTACAATTTATAATCGATTGTTTCATGTGTTTACACAATTTAAATTCTTGTTATAAAGTTTTTTGCTTATTTCAGATAGATCATAACTGTTGTAATTTGAATGTTTGCTGTTACAACTGGTAATCCACCTCAGGCCACGCATAGAGACTCTTTAACACTGTGTACCGTTTGCTCTATGCGAAGCGACCCAGTTAAGGCTTCGGTTTGGCTTCAGTCAACGCTTTAGACAGTTGAATCCCACAGAGTACTGTCATGCCACCTGGCTGCTTTAAAAAGCACCGTCACTCCACCTGCTGAGTTATGCAGGTACTGCCGTTGCAACACAAATCTGTTGTTGCCATGGTAACGTCGCGCAACTTTTGCCGTTTTCAACTGATTGTGGACTCCGTGAATTTCGTAAACATGTCAAAAAAGCCTTATAATCGGTCAAGGAAGGGAAAATTTGTAGAAAAAATCAAGAGACAGCGAGAGAAGCTGATTGAAAGAAACAAAGGAGTGGAATGTGTTGACACTGAGGTGACTGAGCAGATTACTGAGGATGCCCAATCATGTCAGGCTGATGACAGTGATGTGATTGACAGTGATGATTACCTGTCAGTTGTCACAGGGAGAAGGATAGTCGAACTTGGACACCTAGCCAAGGTATTTTGAAAAAAAAAAAAATTATAGGCCTATATATATATATGGTAGAAAACTGCTGTAAATTACAGGCTATGATTGTTGTCAAAAAATTATTTTTGTCAATGCAGTGTGAGAATTTTTTTATTAAATCAAATACAATTACAAGCATTAATATAAATATTTTTTTATAAAATAATTTCTTGCCCAGTTTTGTTGAAAAAAAAAAGAAGTCCTTCCAGACTCTCTGGAAGAAGTAGGCCTACATATTTCTAGATCTAGATGCCGCATCCTAAAAATAATTAAATTTGACGTTGCCATTTAATTAATAAATTCCCATCGAAGAAAACCCCCTTCCCCCAACCCCGGCCATTTCTATTCGCCCCTGCTAATGATAGGCCTATAATGGATCCAATCATGTTACATGGATAGAATTATTATATTTATTTTGATGATTTGTTTTTTTTAAAGTAAAAATTACCGCTGAAAATTATATAACTCGATCATAAACTTTTTTTTCAGGCCTTGGATATAGATGGGTGTTCAGTTTGTCCAGCAGCCTTGAAGTTGTCTAATATTACACATGAGCACCGTCAAGGACTGGGAAGTCTGCTGTATATTAGATGTGAATGTGGTGCGCTGAATCGGGTCACAACTGGAAAGCAGCATTGCAACAATGATGGATCGAAGAAAAGTCATATATATGATTTGAACACAAAAATTGCAGGATGTAAGTTGCCAACATTAATAAATGATTTGTCCAGAGTTAGGGATCATTCATCATTTATGACTCGGTGGAGGGGTGTGGTTGGGAACTTTCGGGGGGGAGATCCAGGAAAATCCGGTTGGGGGGGGTCTATTGCGCTATCGCGTCGCAGAAAGCATAGCTCGCGATATAACGCGACTGCACGCTGATAAAATTAACGTGAAAAAATATATAATTTTTGGTCTGGTGAGGGGGGATGCATCCCCCCATCCCTCCCCCCTGCGTCTGTCCCTGGGAACTTTCTGTCAAAAACTGATATCCCCCTAATGGTTTCATGCAGATTTGTAGTACCCCCCTTCAGCTTCATGAGGATTTTTAAAAGTACACCCCAGACATATAGGACTAAAGTAATACACTGTTAGATATGTGCATCTTGGATGATGTGTAGGCCTACAGATTCGCCCTGAGAACAAGGACGCAAATGAACTCGGTGTATGCATGTTTTATGTTTTTCCTAAAATGTTATAAGTGGCTGTCACACCTTGACGATTGAGTGGACGTGTGAGTAACTTACATAAAACGTTGATTCGAGGGGAAAAAGGGCTGCTCCAGCTGAGTTAAAACGTGTATAAAACGAATAAAAACCGTGTTGAAAACGAGCACAAAACTTATCACAAACGAATGGAGGACGTGCACAAGGCGTATGCATAATGTAGGCCTTGCCAGTGACAAATTTAATGAATATTTCTGCAATTTTTTGGAGTAGAAATACGACGTGTAGGGGACGTTCTGGGCGTGTAAAAAACGTTTGAGAACCGTGGAAAACAAATGGAAAACGCATGGAAAACGTGTGGAAAACGATCATAATTTTCTCAACGATCTTCTAACGTGCCTATAGCTTATCCATTCCTTATTACCCACACGTTGATGAACGTCAATGATTTTTGAACATGCTCAATAATTCTCCGTTCTCTGGACGTGTGACAACGTATTTCAACATGTATCAACGTGTTTGTAACGTGCTATAGAAACGTATCTATAACTTATTCAACGTTCACAGAACGTTTACCAGCGTGTTTAGCACGTTATAAACACGCGATCTAAAACGGCAAGGTGTGACAGGGCTAATACCATCCTTCAACATATTGTGAAAAACTAGTCCCCTCTGAAACTTGTGAAAAATTAGTACCCCCCCTCGGGCATATCTCCCACACTCCTCCTCCAGTCATAACTTCTGAATGGTCCCTTATCTGACATTTTTATATGTGAATTATTGATAAAAGGAATTTTGCAATTTTGTGAAGTGTCATTCCTGGTATATGTGTCTCTTTAATTGTCATGACACAGTGGCAATTTCCATAATTATATAGATACTAAAACTGACTCAAGGAATTTTTAGTCTTTGACTGACTACAAGCCTAACTAAGGTGCCATTGCCTTGTGGATAAGGTGTTTGCCTGGTAACTGAGACATTGCAGGTTTGACTCCCAACCATGACACGCTGGAATTGAGCTCATCCTTCATAACTCTTTACTTCACTTCACCCAGGTGTAAATGGATACTTGGCTATGGGCAGTGATGGCATTTGTAGAGTGACTTAACATTGTGTGCACCGGAAACGGCTTTTTTCAAAACTGCATCACAAATAAACGAATAGCCTTTATTCCTCGTACACCAGTCACACACACATAAAGGCCTATCACACATAATATTATTGTACATATAACATCAGTACAGTATAATATATATTGGTAATTGTACTCTGACACACAAGGAACATTGGATAGGACGCCACCAGTCAATGCAATGCTGGTGGCGCCCCTATCATTTTTGTTATTTTTTAGTGAACCTGGCTGTATACTCTCCGAGGAGTTGAGAAAGGCTCATACTTTTACATTTTCAATGGGTCTGACCCGTTTTTATGGATTGGTCTGACACATTTTTAGCTCTTCTGTTTTCTTTCCATTTACAGTCAGACCAAGAATTATTCAGACGCTTGCTGTTTTGTTATTATTTTAAGGAATTACCAAGTAAACCAATGAAACATGCAATCGAAAACATCCTTGGCATCACATGTAACCTGCACAAAACAAATTTATTGCAAATTACAAGAAATGTGGTGAAAAAAAGCTACTTTTGTTAACTCCATGAACCAAAAATTATTCAGACATCTTAACAAAGTTGTAGAAAGTGAACTATTTACTATTATTCTGTTAGTATTTATGTCAAAATAATGTTCATAAACTACCTATGGGCCATTATGATAGCATAGAATGAGAGGTGTGGCCATCAATTTAGAAAATTAGGATAAATATAGGAGATAAACATTATGTCCAGTTTATCACATTTTCATGGACTCTTTAACCTCAAACATGCCTAAGTATTGATTGAAATTGTTTTAGTTTACCTTAGAATTGTATTCTTAAAACTTTGAGTCACAATATGAAGCATTGGAGGACGTATGCTATGTTCAGTGCGCTTTTGTATTTATTTGTCCAATTTTACCAAAACAGAAACATGTCCATTTGGCACCAAAACCTAACCAATTTTTGGAAAGTAAGATTCATTTTCTATTTCAAGCTATATTCCATGCATGGTCCAACAGCAACTCAATGGGGCACTTTTAACTTCATTTGGGAATGGGGCAAAAATTTGGTTCTTCGGCCTCAATGCTATTCTAATGGAGATTGCTCCATGAAAGCACACTATACTTGTAGTATGGCACACCACTTGTAAACAACTGGCGTAAATGGGCTATCCTGTATACGCAACATAGTGAACAACCTTAGGAAGGCCATGCAACTTTATTTTAAGTGGTTTGACGGATTGCAGTGGGTCAATGGGTAAGCATTCAGAGAGCAGTTGGAGTCAAATACAAAGCGAAAATACCAAAGTGCAAAACATTTTTCAAGTAAGCCTGTATTTCTATTTTACTTAGATAGAACAGTTAACAATTGTCACTTTATGATATTCTGTAATATTTCCAATTGATGTCTGACAGATTTCAGCCCATTAGTCAAGAAAATGTGATAAACTGAATAAGATGTTTATCTCACATATTCATTCAAATTTTCTTAACTGATGATCACACCTGTCATCCAATGTGGCCACAATGATCCCATGGTAGTTTATTAGCAATATTTGGGATAAATATTGGTAAATAGTTCACTTTCTACAACTTTGTAAAAGTGTCTGAATAATTTCTGGTTCCTGAAATCGACAAATTAGCTCTTTTCATCCAATTTTTAAACAATTTGCAATAGATTTGTATTGGACAGGTTACACTTAATACCAAAGATGATTTCGACTGCATATGTCATTACTTACTTTGTAATTCCTTCAAAATAATAACAAAACAGCAAGCGTCTGAATAATTCTTGGTCTGACTGTATGACCTTACTATTTCACTTAGAGTTATGAAATTTTGTAAAGGTATTGGTCTGTGGGCATGGATTAAGAACATGTCAAGACATCCAAGATGCAGCTATTTTGTGGTTGCCATATTGGCAGCCATCTTTCTCAATTTTTGACCTGCCCGCTGTGACCTTGGTATTTCGCTTAGAGTTATGAAATTTGGTAAAGGTACTGTCTGTGGGTATGAATCGTGAACATGGCGAGAAATCCAAGATGGCGGCCATCTTGTGGTGGCCATTTTGGCAGCCATCTTTCTGAACAATGAACTGCCTGCTGTGATCTTAATATTTCACTAAGAGTTATCAAGTTAGGTACAGGTATTGGCCTGTGGGTATGGATCGGGAACATGGCAAGAAATTTAAGATGGCGACCATCGTGTGGCGGCCATATTGGCAGCCATCTTTCTTAATTCTTGAACTGCCCACTGTGACCTTGGTATTTCGCTTAGAGTTATGAAATTTGGTACAGGTATTGGCCTGTGGGTATGGATCGGGAACATGGCAAGAAATTCAAGATGGCAGCCATCTTGTGGTGGCCATTTTTCTTAATTCTTGAACTGCCCACTGTGACCTTGGTATTTCGCTTAGAGTTGTGAAATTTGGCACAGGTGATTGACCTCTGGGTATGGATTGGAAACATGCCAAGAAATCCAAGATGGTGGCCATCTTGTGGTGGCCATTTTGGCAGCCATCTTTCTTAATTCTTGAATTGTCCACTCTGACCTTAGTATTTCGCTTAAAGTTATGAAATTTGGTACAGGTATTGGCCTGTGGGTATGGATCGTGAACATGGCAAGAAATTCAAGATGGCAGCCATCTTGTGGTGGCCATTTTGGCAGCCATTTTCTTAATTCTTGAACTGCCCACTGTGACCTTGGTATTTCGCTTAGAGTTGTGAAATTTGGCACAGGTGATTGACCTCTGGGTATGGATTGGGAACAGTGCATGAAATTCAAGATGGTGGCCATCCTGTGGTGGCCATTTTGGCAGCCATTTTTCTCAATTCTTGAATTGTCCACTGTGACCTTGGTATTTCGCCTGGAGTTATGAAATTTGGTTCAGGTATTGCCTTCTGTGAGTGATGCAATTTGCTACAGTTATTGGCCCGTAGGTACGGATTGGAAACTTTAAACATGTCGAGTAATCCCAGCTGGCCTGCCAAAATGACCGCCACAAAATGGCCACCATTGTTTATTTGTCCATTTTGAGCTTAGTCTTTCAATACCAGTTATAAAATTAGTGTTGGCAAGTGGATGATAATCAGTTACACATTGATAGTTTTCACATTAGCAGACGAGCGTTGACACCGGTTCTGGTTATGGCACCATGGATACATTTAATGTGCGGGGGGGGGAGGCTTGGAGTTTTTTTTCAAATAAATAAATTCTTAATGGGCAGTCTTGAAACAGATAATTTCTGACAGGGGTAGTTCCTTATAAGGCGTTGCTTGATTTAGGAATAAATATTCTTAGACTTCGCACTTGAAATAAATACTGCCACCGTTACAGTGAAATAAATAATTTCTCACTGAGGAAAACTCCAAGCCCCCTCTGAAAATTAATGGTTGGCCCGTTAAGATATATTCGTTAATTTAATCTAATTTTAAAGATGTAAAATGAAGTATTAGGTAATTATATAATTGTTTGTTTTGTTTTGTTTTCAGCTATGATAAATGCTGGAATTGGAGCCACTCATCTCAACACTCTATTGGCAGGAATCGAAATTCCGACTATCAGTCCGAGAACGCTTCAAAAACGAGAAAAAGAGGTGTCTTCCAAAATCAACTCAGTGGCAAGAAAATCCTGTGAAGATGCCCTAGAAAATGAGAAAGCGATTGTGAAGCAGAAGTCCCCAGATCATTACACTTTCGAAGAGGCACTAGCAGCATTAGAGGATTGTGAGGATTGTGAGGATGAAGCAGAGAATGACATTTCTCAGCCTGAAGTTGCCAAAGATGATGCTGAGAGGAAAATTGAATTAACCCTATCCTATGATATGGGATGGCAGAAGCGGTCGACAGGCCGCAGATATGACAGCCTCTCAGGAGTTGGTGCTTTTGTAGGACATGAAACGAATAAGATCATTAGCTATGGCGTTAGACAAAAGGATTGCCGAAAATGCACCTACTACAAACGCAAGAACCTGCCAGTTCCCACTCACCAGTGCTATGCAAATTTCTCGGGCTCATCAAAAGCAATGGAGGCGGATCTTGCGGGTGATCTTGTTTCCAAGATAGAGGAGAAATCAGACGTTGTTCTAAAAAACTTGATTATGGACGATGATTGCACTACGATAGCACGAATAAGAAATCAATTAGGGCGGGAAATCAATAAAATTAGTGATGTCAAACACACACTCAATGCAGTCAAATCGGCACTATACAAAATTAATAGCAAAACACTAACCAAAGATGTAATTCACCATTTCCTAAGATGTACCTCGTATGCTATTAATCAAAACAAAGATGATCCAGACGCCTTGATTAGGACACTCAAGTCTATCGTACCCCATTCCTATGGCGAGCACGGATCTTGTGGAGCCTGGTGCGGCTTTCAAAGGAGAGGAACCAACTACAAACACAAACTGCTACCAGGAGGCAGAGATTTGAGTGACACATCTGTGCGTCGCCAACTTGACAATGTCTTTAGGACTTTATGCAATAAAGCCAAAGCAATTGCCCCTTGTGGCAGCACAAGGATCAATGAAAACTTCAACCATATGGTAGCCACGAAAGCCCCAAAGAGCAGACATTATTCGTCATCAGGAAGTCTTAGTACCCGTGTCGATGCTGCAGTGGCTCAAAAAAACTGTGGGAGAACTTACCTCTGCGAAGTCTACCAAAATTGTGGTATTTCTCCCGGGAAGTTCTATTCCAAATTTGCTCGAAGTACCGACAAAAAAAGGAAACTACAAAATGATTTTAAGATCAGTCTAGATTACAAGAAACGGAAGCTCAATTTCAGCAAAGAGAAATCACAGTTCCAAGAAATTTCAGAACTTCGAGAAGGTGTTACATACCTGAGCAAAGTTGAATTCAATAATGACAACATCAAACAGAGTGACACAGCTACAATCCCGGAGCCTATCACCAATCCCAGACCCGTCCCTCTTTCAAAAGAAACATTTGACAACTCCAACATAGTATTTTTTGACCTTGAGACAACGTCACTGAAGAAAGATTGTGACATTATTCAGATTGCTGCAACCGCCAACAAGGACAACAAATCATTTTCCCTATTTGTGAAACCAAGTTGTCTAATCAACAAGTTTGTCGAAAAATTAACTGGCATTTCTTATGATGAAAACACTCGAACCATGTATTACAGAAACCAAATTGTTCAGTCAAAATCGATGGATGAGGCATCATTGTTGTTTCTCAACTATCTGACACCTTATGCTCCTGTGATATTAGTTTCACACAACTGCAAGACATTTGATTCCTCAAGATTATCCAGGACTTTCAACAACATCAATAAGCTGACAACTTTGAATGAACTACTGGCAGGTTATGCAGACACACTGCCATTCTTTCGTGAACAGTATCCTGATCTTCAAAATCATAAACAAGAAACTCTTTCGGAAAATTTGCTTCATACAAGCTACAATGCACATAATGCTGTGGCCGATGTTGAAATGCTGCAGGCATTAGTGAGTCATATGAAGAACATAGAAACACTGTGTGAGCATTCTTTTGGTACAGAGTACGTCTCCCAAAACATCACAAGGGATGAAATATGTGATCAAAATCTTCCAACATTCGAGACTATCAAGGGCCAAGGACTGTTATTTATATACCTTGTTCACAATTGAAATGTATATTTACATGATTTTGGCCCTGAATTATGACATTGCATAATACTATTATAGTATACAGACATATTTAGTAATACATTATTTACTCTTTGAGAAGTAAGGTCAAATGTCATTGCATATATGTTATAAATGTTCTTTTGTGAGTGTACAAGCATACAGCACTGTGACTTTTGATTTATAGTTTTTCATGTGGAATTGATGAAACGGGCCTGTTGATTGAGATACTGGCATTTTCCTGAAAAATATTGAAATAAAAAGCGGTTCCAAAGTCGACACACAGGAATGAATTGAAAGTCATTTAACTTCTGTTAAAAATTTGTTCAATACATGGAAGCTTGATGGTTACAAGCTGTATCTTTGCATGGGAATTCATTTTGACACAATTTAGATTAGAGGAGGGCAGTGTAAGATGGAGTGGTGGGCAAGATTGTCCATCTCCTATAATGTTACACTGGATTACACCATATATTGACAATTAGTGGTCTTGGAGGTGCAGAAGCATCACCTTGTCATGGGATAATTATCACCATTCTGGATATATATCTTTGTTGCAGTACATCGGAGCAAATTTATTGTAATGTGCATATTTCCTATGAGGAACGCTGGTTTGGATAAGTAATACTAAGTTTATCTCTCATCCCTGTCCATGGTACTTAGCTTCGCTCTAGGTACCCTGTGTGTCACCATTATGCCAAGGGAGAGATCAGTATCTAGTCATTCAATGCAATCTTTATATTGCTGTGGGCCATGGGCCATTTTTGGGTGATGACCTTTGACAGGGCAAAATGGGATGGCCAAGATCGGCCCATTGAAATGAATTGTTTTTAATTTGGAGGAACGCCCATCGGTATGTGTTCGCCCATCGGTGTGTGAATGCCCATCTGTGTGTGTATGTTGATCTGTGTGCATATCTGTATGTGTACGGTGATATGTGTGCCCATCTGTCTCTATGTTATGCCCGTCTATGTGTGAACACCCATCTATGTGTGCATGCCAATCTGAGTGCCATTCTGTGTGTGAAAGCCCATCTGTGTGTGTACGCCCATTTGTGTGCCATCTGTGCATGTATGCCCATGTGTGTGTGTATGCGCATCTGTGTGCCCATCTGTGTCTGTACATCCATCTCTGTGTGTGCGCCCATCTTAGGCCACACATAATTGATCTTTAGCTTCTCGGATTCCTCTCAAGGCACTTTTTCTAGGGTCGGTCGGTAGGACAAAAAAAAAGGTTAACTTTTTTTTTTTTATTATGTTAAACAAAAAGTTTTTTTTCTTTCCATCAGCGGGAAATGTATTGTGTCGGCGGGTCCGCGAAGCTAAGAATCAATTATGTGTGGCCTTAGTGCCCATCTGTGTGTGTGCACACTTGTGTGACCATCTGTGTCTTTATGACAATCTGCATGTGTGCCCATCTGTGTTCCAATGTTTGTCTGACTGCCCATCTGTGTGCCCATCTGTGTGCGTACGCCCATCTGTGTGCCCATCTGTGTGAATACGCCCACCTGTGTGGGGGTGCCCATCTGTGGGCCCATCAGTGTATGTACGCTCATCTGTGTGTGTGCCCATCTGTGCATGTACGCCCATCTGTGGGCCCATCAGTGTATGTACGCTCATCTGTGTGTGTGCCCATCTGTGCATGTATGCCCATCTGTGTGTGTGGGCCCATCTGTGTATGTGGGCCCATCTGTGTGTGTGTGTGTGTGTATGCCCATCTCTATGCATGTGTGTGTACGCCCATCTGTGTTTGTGTACACCCATCTGTGTGTATGCCCATCTGTACGCCCATCTATGTGCCCACCCATTGGTATATACACCCAACCATCTCAGTATACTGTTATGAAAAGTAGGCCAACTGACCTACCTACCTAACCTATTACCAGTCCCTTTGAAAAGACTGGCCTCTGATACCAATTAAATATAAGGTCCCCCCAACTTTCTGCACTAGTCGTCTGTAAATTTTGTTGATTTTTCGCAATTTTCTTGTATTTTACCCCCATGTCACTCCTAAAAAACATTGGTGATCGCCCTTATTAAATTATTTTTCAATAAAGTGCATTTTTAGCTATATTCTACAAATTTTTCATGAATATCTCATGGATATTTTTCGAATGACCTCCCTTTTCGTCAGAAATCGCATCAAATTTCCTTGATTTTTCACAATTTTCTGATATTTCACCCCCATGTCACTCCTAAAAAACTCAAGTGATCGTCTTTATCAAATTATTTTTCAATAAAGTGCATTTTCATCTATATTCTGCTAACTTTTCATGAATATCTCATGGATATTTTTTGAATGACCTCCCTTTTCGTCAGAAATCGCAGGAAAATGTCCTTGATTTTTCGTAATTTTGTGGTATTTTACCCCCATGTAACTCCTAAAAAACATTGGTGATCACCCTTATTAAATTATTTTTCAATAAAGTGCATTTTCAGCTATATTCCGCTAACTTTTCATGAATATCTCATGGATATTTTTCGTATGACCTCCCTTTTCGTCAGAAATCGCAGTAAATTTTCTTGATTTTTCGCAATTTTCTTGTATTTTACCCCCATGTCACTCCTAAAAAACATTGGTGATCACCCTTATTAAATTATTTTTCAATAAAGTGCATTTTCATCTATATTCTGCTAACTTTTCATGAATATCTCATGGATATTTTTCGTATGACCTCCTTTTTCGTCAGATATCACATTAAATTTCCTTGATTTTTCGCAATTTTCTGGTATTTTACCCCCATGTCACTCCTAAAAAACATTGGTGATCACTCTTATTAAATTATTTTTCAATAAAGCGTATTTTCTGCTATATTCTGCTAATTTTTCATGAATATCGCATGGATATTTTTCGAAGGACATCCATTTTCGTCAGATATCACATTAAATGTCCTTGATTTTTCGTAATTTTGTGGTATTTTACCCCCATGTCACTCCTAAAAAACATTGGTGATCACCCTTATTAAATTATTTTTCAATAAAGTGTATTTTCAGCTATATTCCGCTAACTTTTCATGAATATCTCATGGATATTTTTCGAATGACCTCCCTTTTCGTCAGAAATCGCAGTAAATTTTCTTGATTTTTCGCAATTTTCTTGTATTTTACCCCCATGTCACTCCTAAAAAACATTGGTGATCGCCTTTATTAAATTATTTTTCAATAAAGTGCATTTTCATCTATATTCTGTTAACTTTTCATGAATATCTCATGGATATTTTTTGAATGACCTCCCTTTTTGTCAGAAATCACAATAAATTTCCTTGATTTTTCGCAATTTTGTGGTATTTTACCCCCATGTAACTCCTGAAAAAAATCGGTGATCGCCTTTATTAAATTATTTTTCAATAAAGTGCATTTTCATCTATATTCTGCTGACTTTTCATGAATATCTCATGGATATTTTATTAATGACCTCCCTTTTCGTCAGAAATCACAGTAAATTTCCTTGATTTTTCGCAATTTTCTTGATTTTTCGCAATTTTGTGGTATTTTACCCCATGTAACTTCTAAAAAAAAATCGTTTATCGCCCTTATTAAATTTTTTTTCAATAAAGCGTATTTTCTGCTATAATCTGCTAATTTTTCATGAATATCTCATGGATATTTTTCGAAGGACATCCATTTTCGTCAGAAATCACAGTAAATTTCCTTGATTTTTCGCAATTTTCTTGTATTTTACCCCCATGTAACTCCTAAAAAACATCGGTAATCACCCTTTTTAATATTATTTTTCAATAAAGTGTATTTTCAGCTATATTCCATTAATTTTTCATTAATATCTCATGGATATTGTTCGAGTGACCTTCCTTTTCGTTAGAAATCGCAAATTTTTTTCGTATTTTACTGTATTTTTTAATTTAATGACATAGGAATTTGAAAAGGTCGTAGTTCTAAAATTATATTGGAAAGGCGGTTTTTTGTTTATTTTGTTGGAAAGCTCTCTTTTTGAAGAACTTTCTGGCAAAGTTTCATGAATATCTCATGGATTTTGGATTTCATACCAAGTGTGGGATTCAACTTAGCTAAATTTCCATGCAAATTCAATTAAATGTTAATATAGCCAGTATGCTAGATTATATTCTCATGTATAGAGTGCATATTTTTATATATCAAAATTATTTTTGTTGTCAAAGATTACGTGATTCTAATAAGAGAGACTTTTGAACAACTGGACTAATTTGTGCGTTTTTTGATAAAATTGGGTACTTATACTATGTTTGAGACTGAAATATTCTCCAATGTGCTTCACTATGCTGGTATGGGTACATTTGTTATGTTACCTAAAGCTTGCAATGAAAAAATTCTACTGAAACACAGTGTTTTAGTTTAGGTTTGGCTTAGAACTTACGGGTTTGGCTTTTTTGAACGCAGGTGTTGTAAATATGTGGGGGTTTTATGCCAACAATTTTTTGGTTTGGCGTGTCAATAGTAACTGACCTCTTTTGTTTCATTCAGTAATATGTACAAACCAGTAAAGCCAATTTAAAGCACAGAAACGGATAATTAAAGAGGAAGGAAAATTGTGATTTTGAAATGACTAAATATTGATACCTTCAATTGCTGTTAGAGCAGTAAGGCTATGTGCTTCGACTTGACCTAAGATGGCAATAAAGCCATGTGCATTTGGCTGGAATTTGGCTGCAGTAGGATAGTAAACAAATGTTGGACTATTATGGGATGGCAACCACAATGGGAAAGAGAGCTGAATGGAAGAGGAAACTGTAATAGAAACATGTCGAGAAGGCAGTGCAAGTTGTTGGTATTTGGATAAAAAGGCAAAAAATCAACAAGAAATGAACAAATGGTGTCAGACCAATGTGTCAGACCCAATTAAAATCTGTCAATGGTGAGCATGTGGTCACATGACTTGTCTGTAATATAATGTATGGTGTAGAACATCTAGATGCTGCCAACATTTTCAATCATGGGCAGGATGGATGGACATGAAAGAGGAGAAGCCCATGGAAATGCAGAGTTTGTGGATTAAAATTTTTCATGAAGACAGCAAGTATAACAAAAGTGCACAAAATGGAATTTGTCAATTTTTTTCCTGTACAGTGTGTCAGCTGGTATTGTTGTCATTAGTGGTTGTATCAATCAGTTTCAAAGTGGGTAAGAAAATGGAACTCTGTTAGGCTTGAAACTCCAACTGCATCTTTCTATGGGACTTCTTGAATGAAATTTCAGAAGGCGATGGCTTGAAAACTTGGAGCCACACACTTCACACAGATGTTCTTGTGGGTCATGCTTCTCTCTTCTGTGCCTTGCTAGGGATGATTTTCTCGAGAGTACAGGTCACTACATGATTTATGGTGATTAATGCAGTTGTGATATTTGAATGATCTTTCACATTTGTTTGATAACTAATGACAATACTACAGCAGGCATGTCTTGAAAATTTTGATAAAATATGATAATACCACTTAATTCCAAATATTGTATTTTGTAATACTTATCACTTGTGAAATTACATGCAGCTGTAAAATCACAGTAAGTTATAAAGCTTGTATGTCACCCAAATAAAATGCTGTCCAAAAGAAAGATAAGAGTCATATTAAACCTATCCATACAACCAAGTTTACTAAACTGTCATTCAAAGCTCAATATATGAAGATAAATTCTTTCAAAAATGTAAATAAACAGTTTTTTATGCCGTGAAAAAATATTGTTATTGTGTACTGATCAAGAAATGCAGGACTCTCTTTAAGTAGTTTAAGGCTTCACAATCAACTAAACTCACTTAATTGTGGAAAACAAGTAATTCTGTTGATTGGAAGTGTATACTGTACTTTAAATCTATCAGTTTATGATCTGTAAATGCATGTTTAATGTTACGTAGAATCGGCAGACTTACTACCTTTAATTGGAGATGATGATTAGTGATGTTTAATGCTCATTGGCATTAATAAATTCATTTATTTGGTGGCATTTGTGCTGAAATTAACGTACAGGGATTAATCGTGTCATTGTGCTTATCCTGAGGTATCTGGTTATATAGTAATACATGCTCCAAATGCGAAGTGATACAGCATTGACTATGATTAATTTCCAAATTTTACATGATAAACCATGGCCTATACCCTATGGTATGTGGTGGAAACTATGGTAATTGGTAAGGGTAAAAGTGTTGACTGTACCAAAAATGCAGATTTTATTTTAAGGTACAGGAAAAAACTTACAAATTCCATTTTGTGAACATTTTTGTTGTACTTGCTGTCTTCGTGTTAAATTTTAGTCCACAAGCTCTGCACTGATGATCAGCTGCATTTCCATGGGCTTTTCCTCTTTCATGTCCATCCATCCTGCCCATGATTGAAAATGTTGGCCGCATCTAGCTATTCTGCATTTGTACATATTGCTAAATGCAACAAAACCTCCACATATTTACAACACCTGCGTTCAAAAAAGCCAAACCCGTAAGTTCTAAGCCAAACCCAAACTAAAACACTATGTTTCAGTAGAATTTTTTCATTGCAAGCTTTAGGTAACATGACAAATGTACCCATACCAGCATAGTGAAGCACATTGGAGAATATTTCAGTCTCAAACATAGTATAAGTACCCAATTTTATAAAAAAATGCACAAAATAGTCCAGTTGTTCAGAAGTCTCTCTTATTAGAATCACGTAATCTTTGACAACAAAAATTATTTTGATATATAAAAATATGCACTGTATAGGTGAGAATATAATCTAGCATACTGGCTATATTAACATTTGATTGAATTTGCATGGAAGATGTAGTTTCACTTAAGGCACAAAAAACATCTGTTTAACTGTCTAAAGCGTTGACTGAAGCCAAACCGAAGCCTTAACTGGGTCGCTTCGCATAGAGCAAACGGTACACAGTGTTAAGGCCTTCCCTTAGCTTAGTACCTCTTAAGGCACTTTTAAGGCATCCTCCCAAAATTTTTAGTCCCTTCGGGAAAAATCCCTAATTGAGACCCTTCATATGGTGTACAATATGACCAAGTACAAAGTGCCTATGACACAATCGGCCTGAAAAGAAGCATTCCTGCGGAAATTTTGAGAAATATGGGAGCTATGTTTGGGTTATGTGACCTTTGACCTTATTGTGACCTATGGAATTATGAATAAATTTGCATAATTTTCATGACAATGTCCTGTGATGCATGCACATGAAATTTGGGGGCTGCATCTATGAAAATAACATAGTCGGGAAACTTTCTTTTTTTCCATTTGAAAAAAGTAGGTAATTTAATACTGATTGTTGACCTATTTATGACTTCTGCGATATGCAAATGAGGTCAAAGGTCAATTGAGTATCACAAAAATTATTGTTCTCATTGAGACCTTTCACATGGTGTACAATAAGACCATGTACAAATTGCCTATGACACAATGGGCCTGAAATAATGCATTTCAGCTGAAATTTTGAGAAATACGGGAGCTATGTTTGAGTTATGTGACCTTTGACCTTGTTGTGACCTATGGTGAATAAATTTGCATAAATTTGCATCACAGTGTCCTGTGATGTGTGCACATGAAATTTAGGGGTTGGACCTGTGAAAATAACATAGTAGGGAAACATTCTTTCTTTCCATTTGAAAAAATTGGGTAATTTTTTACTGATTTTTGACCTATTCACGACTCCTGCGATATGCAAATGAGGTCAAAGGTCAATTGGCTGTAATTAAATTATTGCGCTCAATGTGACCTTTCATTTGATGTATCATACGCCTCTGTATCTGAATCAGATCACACAGGAGAGCCTGTAAAGTGAATTTCATGTCCGTGCTTGAAACTTGGCATTTTTCTATGGAGGTCATGACCTTTGACCCCTGAGACGCCAAAGTGCCACGTTAATTTTTCAACGTCAGACGGGTTTTTTTTAAACTTCAGGTCATAAGGATCGATTAGATATACCATTTGTGAGGTTGCAGAGCGGGGGCAGTCACAGCCCCAATTTGGGCCTCCAACCACTCTGCTATAAATATGCCACTGAACATTCCAAACACATGTTCATATTCTCATTGCACTAGACAATATGAGGGGGATTTGGAGTTTTATTTTACATGGCAATAATAATTATTTATATTAAGCCTGTAAAGTCCCCAAATTTGTTTAACAAAATTTTGCAAAAAAAAAGAGTTTATCTCACAAAAAAATTATTTAAAAAAAAAAGCTCAAAGCCCCCCCCCCGGATATTAAATGGTCTCTACCAGCACATCAATCAGTCATTTATAAATTTAGATAAATATGGTAACTGCATTCCTCTAAGCCCACTTCTAGGCACTACGAGGGTTGATTGATGAGATGGGAGAGAGAGAGCAGTGAGTCCTCAACATGTTACACATTTAACAACCTTTTCAGAACATTGTAGAATCTGAAAAGGTTAATAAACTTTTAGGTGTCCAACTTGATAACAAACTTACCTTTAATGAACATGTATCAACAATTTGTAAAAAGGCTGCCAGGCAAATTAATGTGCTTTTTCGTCTAAGTAAAAATTTAAATTATCAATGCAAATTAAAAATTTATGATTCGTTCATCATGTCAAATTTTGATTACTGCTCTGTAGTGTATAACGCTTTCAATATGAGAAACGATAGGAAAATTGAAAAGCTAAATAAAAGAGCACTCAGACTAGTCTGCAATGACTACACATCTAATTACACTGAACACCTAAATATGACGAACAAGCAGATGCTTTATGTTTTCAGAAAAATTTTTCTAGATGAACATGTATATAAGATTCTTAATAACTTAGCTTTACCTGTACAGCCAGATTTCTTTGAAAGACAAAATGCCCCATATTCTTTTCGCAATGATTTCAAATTAGTGGTGCCAAAGTTCAGTTCTATCACATATGGACTCAAGTCGATAGCTTATCAAGGTGTTGTTTTATGGAATGACACCCCTTGTCATGTGAAACATTGTGAATCTCTCAAATTATTCAAGCAATCTGTCCGTAAGAATGTTAACTTTGTGGAATGTCAATGTGGATCTTGTATTGTATGCCTGAACTTATAGGTCTAATAACAAGTGTAAACTAAACAAAAGTCATCTTACATCTGTACATATTCATCACTATTAATTTTTCATTGTCGGCTAAAAGCCCATGCGGCTTGTGTTATTGTTTTATATTGTCACCTCCGACTTTAAATAAAGTTTTACTTACTTACTTACTTACCCTATGTGAGGGATCTTTTGCTTGCCCAGCACAGACACTCATACAAGGGACTGCCAATTTAACGTCTCATCAGAACAACATTCAGCTGGGATTTTGCTCATGAAGGTTCACTGAAAATTTTGGGTTCCCCACCCCAGGTTCGAACCCATACAGGCAAAGACCCTCAGCGGAGCAGGTTGGCACCTTAAGCACTCAGCCACCCAACCTATAATATCTATCTATCTTTCTATCTATCTATGTATCTGTCTTTCTATCTGTCTATCTTTTTTCAATTATACATAATATTAAACACCAATCTTCTTTCAAATGTTACTTTATATTCTGACTGGCTTTCACATAAATTAATAAATTATACCTCAGTTGATCTTATTTTGATTATCAGACAAAACTGTCAGAATTGGTGTGATACACCAAGTAACGCTTACAAGACAATATAATTGTTTGGAGTTTTGCTCCATTGAACATCCAATCCAAACAATGTTATCATACTTTAAAATGCATGTAAGTTGTCTTTTTAATTGGCTTTCTTCTTTCTCTTATTTCCTAAATATGCACTTTGAATTAGTTGTAACCGCACATAAATTTGTTATGCCTTTTTGAGCTCATAATTCTGCATTAATACCTAGGCAAAAAGGGGACTATTTCTTGAAGAGTAGGATTGCCTTTGACCACTTGCTGGTGAGTGAGACGCCTGAGTCAGAAGTGGTCAAATACTAGACCGAGGTCACAGTCTTCACGTTGCTGTAGGCAACGTAGACTGAGGACATTGCATTCACTGAGCACTCTTGAAATCATTTTTAGCAATATGTGATAATAACAAACAATCAAACTGACAGATAAACAGAAAACAACATATAACTGGTCATCTGGTTTAATCTGATGTGCGAAGTTTAACACTTGGGCAAATATGTAAGATGACAGAATGTTCTGTAAAAAAAGAAAGGAAAAACGTTATTGGCTGTCGCCAAAAGCTAAATATACATTAAATTACTAAATTAAAATAAAATGTTTGTTCTGGTTAAAAATTAAAATCTATCTATTTATCTATCTATCTATCTATCTATCTATCTATCTATCTATCTATCTATCTATCTATCTATCTATCTATCTATTCCACTAATTCCACTACTGATTCTACATGATTTGCATGAATGTGTATTTTGAGTAGGAGAGCGATATTAAATATGAGACTTCACATTAAAAATATTTCTCCTTACTCATGTAAAGTGTCATGTGCGATCTGGACTTATCAAACATGGTCCAGGTCAGTCACTGCTCATCAAATTGTCTTGAAAAATGACCAATCAGATCACATTATCAAATGCTTGACTGATTATGATTGACTGTTGAATGTCACACCTGAGAGCTCTGAAGTTGAATACAAAGTGCAGACAAACTGAAACAACAATTAAATCATGAACAACAACTGAAATAACAAATCATGACCAACAACTGATGATTAGGCCTAAATCATGAACAACATACAGACCAACTGCTATAACTTTATGCTAATTGTCTCTCTTCTCAAACTCAAATTTCTGTAATTTTTTAAGTGAAAATCGGCCGATTTTGACACTTTAAAGTACAGGAGAGACGTGAATTTCGCACACAGTGTGTTTTAAAGCATTTGCTATCCACTCATATCTTTATTTTGGTTCAAAACAGCCCAGAAACAGCTGCGACACAAAAGCTTGTCGGAAATGTTGTGCTCAAGGTATGCTTTGTCTCCCATCCTTGACAGCTACTTTGTCAAGGTGGGTCTTCCTATCTAGTCAAATACCAAAGAAAATCAATAATGTGGGGGAGTCATCAGGCTGTTGTCAACACCTCAAGTGTTACTACAGGGGAAAAAGAAGTGCAACAAACTAACAATGTGTTTGGTGCTCAAGTGGCTTTGCCACATCACAAATTTCCACAGATGACTGAGCACATTCAGTATATCACACTCCAATATTATACCAATTAAAGTGAGACAAAAAAATCTTCTACAATAATATGTTATGCTTTGAAGCAACTGTCATCAACAACTGAAACTTGTTGGGACGGATAATGTATAAACCCAACACATGTTCATGGGTGTACAAAATGGGGGGGGGGGATTATATTAATTATACCATTCGACACCTCTGTCAGCCAATCATGAGCCAGTATTTTACTGCAATAAAACCCATATTCTTTGTTGTCCAGTTATCCTCCCATGGGAGAATAATAAGTGAAGCTGTGAAAAACCCAAAGCAACAAATGACAAGTTTCAGTTTTGTCTTATGGTATAAGCCGGTTATTCACCGCGGGATCGGCAATATGTGTTTATCACAGCTCGGGCTAACGCCCTCGCTGGATAAATCACATATTGCCTCTCCCTAGGTGAATAACCTATACTTATATTATTAAAAGTTAATAGTTCCCAATATGCCAGTAGTAAATATTGAAATTGCTCCCCCCCCCAAAAAAAACTCTGCTAATGAGTGAATGAATGAATGAATGATACAGACAAAACATCAATCAATGTATCTCTCAGTCTCAACAGTTACATTGGACAATGAAATTTACTCCTGTATTTGTCCACTCTATTAGGCAAATTACCACAGATGACAGCAATGAGGTGAAGGCTGGTGAAATTGCTGACCAAGATTGATCCGGTTGATCTGCCCAGAGCTGGGATTAAACCTGGAACTCTTTGTTTGGAAGCACAGGGCACTAACCACCAACAAAACTAACCCTCTCACCATACTGGGCAAGAGAAATCATTGATTTATTACATTTTGGTTAGAACAGATATTATTTCTCGGTAAAAATGAATTATGATCAGGAAAACAATGCATTTGGTGAGACATATATGAACAAAGAGGTTGTACACAAAAATTGATGTTTCAACGGTGAGCATTCGATTTTCAAGATGAGAGAGGTTTTTGATTTTTTGTCTCAATGGGAAATTGTTCATTTTACAGTAACGAGCTTGCAAACATCCACAAATTTGTTTGTTTCTAAATGAAACAACACAATTTTTTTCGAAGAAATATTTCCATCCGGAAATTATCTGTAGGCCGATAATGACTGCGCAGAAGGTTACACTGTACTTTATTTCGTGAAAACTGAACAAGAAATTATTTATTTCAGAAAACATGCAACTCCCCCCCCTCCCTCAAAGGTTGCGCCATTATGTAGCATGTCATTAAAAAACGGTTAAATTCTTAAAACATATGGATTAAAGTGTTGCATTCAGCTTGGGAGATATTTACACTCAGTGCTAAGTGGTGCAAGACCACTTTAACTGCAAACCACATGGTCATTTTGTTGCACTTCTTGTTCCCCTGTAGTAATCTGTGCTTTTGGCCATATGGTCAATCATGAATAAACCTCAGTACTGTATTAAAAACTGCCAACAATTACTTTAATCCTATATTGTTTTATTGGTTACCACAGTTCACAACACTTAATATGGAAACATAAGGATCAATTGATAGCTTTTGAGCAGAGTGCCCCCTCCCCAGGAGCAGTCCAACCTTGCACCTGAGTTGTTGTGTTATTATTGGCCGCTCTGGCAATGATGCAACTGCAAGGCTATGATGAAACTGTCCACAACGGATGCTATTGGCCAGTTTGACTTATGGCATCATTGATTGCACCAATTTTGCATATCCTCTAGTGCTTGGCGATGGAGTATCCACCTATGACATCATAGGTCCACTGTGGTAATGAGAAAAAAAAAAGATTTCTTCAGATCAATTGCTTGAGCTGTAATAAAAAACCATTTGAAAACTTTATTTTATTTTGAATATAATACGTGGACAGGCGTACAAAAACACACTCAGTGGAATCATTTTTACCTTCAGCGAACGAAGTTCGAAGAAGGTATTGTAATCACTTGGGTAAAAATGTTGTCCGTCCGCCGGGCGGGCGGGTGGGCGGGCGGGCGGGTGGGCGGGCGGGCGGTCGGGCGGTGGGCGGATAGATCGTTTCCGGGCCAGCACTCGGCCTCTATTGAGTGTACATGGATGCAATTTGGTACAAATATTGCCTGTATGGTCTAGTTGTGCCTTTTGATGGTCTAATTGATAGATATTCAATACCTTTTGAAATAATTGAGAAAATATAAAAATTATTTTTTTTCGTTTCCGGGCCAAATCTCAGTCACTATTGCATGTTCACTTATGAAATTTGGTACAGATGTGGCCTATATGGTCTAGTTGTGCCTTTTGATGGTCTCATTGATGGATATTCTATACTTTTTGCAAAAATTTGGAAAATAGAAAAATATGTATTTTTTTAGTTTTTTGGGCTGAGACTCGGTCACTATTGCATGTAAATGGATAAGGTTTGGTACACACATGGCCCATAACGTCTAGTTGTGCCCTTTGAAAGGTCTGGTGGAAAATATTAAACGCTATTTGAAATATTGAAAAAAAATATATTTTTTGTTTCTGGCCCAAGACTTGGTCACTATTGCATGTACATGGATAAAGTTTGGTACACATATGACTTATGTGGTTTAGTTGTGCCTTTTCATGGTCTGACTGATACATATTCTATACTTTTTGTAATATTGAGAAAAAATATTTAAAATACTTATTTTCTTATAGGAGCCAAAATGTGCCCACTATTGCATATACAGCAATGCCATTTCCTACACGTATCACCTGTAAAATGTAGCAGTGCTTTTTGACTTGTATTTAACACTTTTTGAATGATCGGAAAAAAATTGGTGCATGCATAAAACCGTACCATAATATAAGTAAATTAGTATAATAACGCCCTTCCCTGCTTTTACAAACCCTGGCAAGCACACAGGTAGATCGCAGGGCAGCAGGCAAATAACAGATAATAGAACGCCATTACTCGACCACTGTTGCATACCTATAATATACGGAATTTGGTAAACACACCAATTTTATGATGTAATTGTAATCTTCTAAATGTGTTATTCGCTGAAGGTTTGCTGCTGCGCAGCCTATGTTTAAATGGGCCATCATAATCGAGCAGAACAATATATATATATACCAACAAAATAAAATACAAAAGTGAAAAAAAGTTGACATATATATGCAAATTATTAAAAACATACATTTACAAGTCATTTAAAACAACCGTAAGTCAATAAAAACGTATCACAAATTTGCGAATTAAAAACAGCTTAGGAAAAATATCATACTTTCAATTTTTTTTTTCATTATCCGATAATTACAGCATGACTAGAAAAATGATTTCTGGGATCACACAGACACCTTCAAAACACTTCAATAAAGTTTGCAGGCATTTGTGCCTGGGTAGATATATGTCCAGAAATTGATCGGTGTAATGAGAACAGAACGTCCAGGTTAGTTAATGAATATTAGCACACCCCAAGAGACTCTTCGTTATACTGGAATTTGGATTCCCGTTGTTGTCATATTATGGTCTTCCATTTTTGATGTTTGGTATTTCTTCGATATAATCATAATCACCTCCTTCTGTTTCTGAAACTAATAAATTACAATGCCAGCATAGTTTTGAGTCAGTCAATTTACAGCAGAAAACAACAAACTTATAGTACCAAAATAACAATACCTAGGGAGGGGGCGATGGATTTAAACCCTGGAACAAACTTTTTTTTTTCATACAAAGCAACAACAAACAATTTTTGCAGGAGAAGGAGTGACAAACTAAATAATATTATAGAACCCCAGCAAAAGCTAGAAGCCACTGTCATGTGTTGAACAAACCCCAAACATCTACACTTCTCCCCCCTCCCCGCCTTGAGGATCATCTCGTCGGTCTCTGACTTTATGTCTGGTAAAAAGTTATTGCTTCCTCACATTTCAGACATTATGACCATTATACCATTTTTACACCTCTGACAGCCAATCACAAGTTTGCATTTGACCGCAATAATTCCCATATTGTTGTCCACTTATCGTCTCATGCAGGGGCGGACTGGCACCATTTCGGGCCCGTCGCAAAATAAGTCAATGGGCCCCTAAGTCTCTACTGTTGGAGCTATTTCCAAATAAAAAGGGAAAAATTCAACAGGTCTAATTTGGCAAATAGTTAATATTTGGTTGGGGGCCTCCATATAAGAGGAGGCTGTGATTTTGGTTTGTGTATTTTCGACACATAATCATGAACTTGAAAGCAAAATTTTGCCTTTTTCTTAATTTTTATTTTTTTGACATCTTGTGGGCCCCCCTGAGTGGATGGGCCCGTGGCAGTTGCCTCTTTGCCACATAGGCCAGTCCGCCCCTGGTCTCATGTTTAGCCATTTTGTTTCATGGTATAAACTGGTTATTCTTCATGGGATCAGGAATGTGTGTTTAACACTCATCATGGCCAAAGCCCTCGGGTGATAAATCACATATTCCCTTTCCCATGGTGAATAACCTATAACAAATCAGTGCCGGATCCAGACAGGGTAGTCTAGAGGGGGCCTGGCATCGTTTCGGCACTCGCAGGTTCGTGTGGGCATCGTTTCGGCTTTCACGGGCCTGCATTGCTCCATATTTTCTTCAAAATGCTATTTCCATCTCAGTGGTCTAGGGTGGCCGGGCTCTCTAGCCCCCCCCCCCTGTATCCACTTCTGCCCATATTAATCACCATAATTATATATGTACATACCAACTGGCATTTCATAGGCTGTCATATTTCCATTTGCTAAATTCTGGTAAGGCTCTGCACCTCTTTTAATTCCGCCTGCAACAAATATTTGTTATAAGTAAACAGAAACTACAAAGAAAAGGTATATTTATGATTAAAAAAAAGAAAATGTATGGGTATGAGTGATACCAACCTGTACCTGTGGGTATTTCGTAACCATCACCAGTTTTACCAATGACAGATTTTTCATCTGAAAAGATACATGCAGTTTCAGTCTGTAGTAAACAACTAAACATGAAATAGGTACAGCAGTAGGGGTGAGAAGTAAACATACAACTGTCGAGTTCAGAAGCTGTGGTCAGAAGTAAACATACAGGGTGGGCACTGGGTAAGAGAAAACTGGAAAATTGCGACAGATGCAGAACTTATTTATTTTCAACCATTTCCACTGAACACAGAACAATAATTTTTACAAATGAGCACGTTTAGACAATAGACAACATGTTAATCTATGTGACAACCATTTTCTGCAATCACAGCCGCAACACGCTTTCGAAAACTTTTACAACTGTTAGTCACAACGTCAGCTGACATTACAAAATTACAAAATTCCTGGTCCTCTTTGTCTGCCCACGGCTGCCAGGCCTCCTCTGCAACCCTTTCCCACTGGCTACGGATTGTTGATGGTATATACAATGCTCAGTGACACACCCACAATGTCGGAAATGGTCCCAGGCTTCACTTGGGCAGACAGGAGATCTGCCACCCTTTTCCTTTTCTGCTCCTGGGTCGCCATTTCTTGTCCCAGTGTTGCAAGATTGACCTGATTTGTGGCTGATTAATCACTGTTTGTTGTGTTGTTGGTTTCATGACATTCCGTTAATCTGTTTGCGCTATACAGTAACTTAAAATCATTCCAGATTTCCCTCATCCACCCTGTACAACAGTTGACGTCAGCGGTAAACATGAAATAGTTGGAAGTCAAAAGTTCAGTTAAGGTGGCTCGATACTCATGAACTCTCGAGGATATAATCTCTTCCTATTAATTGGAAATTATTTTTACTGTAATTCTTGCAGGAATACGTCCAAAAGAACATGAGGGGGTCACCATGCTTATTTCCCCTATCATTCAAGGTTTGCTACAACTACAACAAGTGCATGATTATCCTAAAACAAATTAATGTTAGATTTACTTTGAAGTTTACTTTGCCATGCATCCTTTGTTGTTCAGTATTGAATTAAAGAAAAAAAAATGCAAAAAAGCTGAGAAAAGACTTAAATTCTCTAAATTAAAAGACACGTGACCCGGCAAAGCTCAGCAGATATTTTGACATTACGAGAATAATAGGCCTTGTCTGGCTACATGTGAATGGCACACAAATGATGTATTATTGTGACTATCGAGTCAACTTGAGATGGGAAGTTGACATGCAACAGTCAAGGTCAGAAAGAAACACGTGCGCAATAGATGAGGTAAGTCAGAAGTAAACATACATCACCAGTTAAGGTCAGAAGTAAACATCAGTTCAAATCATCAGTAACAATTAACCGGTTAAGGTCAGAAGTAATCATACAACTGTTAAAGGTCAGAAATGAACATACAGCAGTTGAGGTCAGAAGTAAACACCAGTTCAAGTCATTGGGAACATTTAACAGTAAATATAAGGGCAGAAGTAATCATACAACTGTTAATGTCAGAAATAGACTGATTATAGACATACAGCAGATGAGGTCAGAAGTATACAATTCCTAAATAAAACATGCAATGATTGAGCCTCTGTGGAAGGCATTCTACAGTTTTCTTCACATACCTGGCAGAGTTTTCTTCCTCAAAAATATGTATGCTGTAACAACCGAAGAATATACCAAACTCAAACCAAGCAGGGTCCCAAGGACAATAATTGCAACATCTGCCTCCTGATCTGAATTGCAAAAGAAAACATTTAAATCATCCTTTCGCATTCCATTCACAAACTGTCACAACTGTTTTATGTACATGTAAGACAAATTTTGAAAAGAAAGGCAGGGGTCACATTGCTCTCATAGAAACATTGGGATTTGCAGTCTGTCATTTCGATATAGAAATAGATTAGACTGTTGCACTTTGAAAATGGCACTTTGTGTGTCATCATACTGATGAATTGATGATTTGTCATGGTCATACTCAATACTTGCAATGTTAATTTGATTTTTAAAGGAGGCTACTTAGTCCCGCTTGTTGGTGACAGCCAAACGAAAGGATCATGCATCTGATTTTCACTCTGAAATCAGTTATGACAAGTCAAATGGCCTTCTCTTGATCATGACTAATCAAACAGCCTCCATGTTTTCCATGTTGAAAGTAGAGAAGATGACACTTCATCAGCTATCATGAGTCACAAAGTGCATTTTTCACAGTGAACTGGTCCTCATTTTTTCTATCACCTGAGCGCCAAGTCCCAGCATTGGCAGGATAATTATGCCATCCGGCTCCGAGGAGAATACATGGCAACTGTTGGGTACCCAGTACTACCCATGCTAATTAATTGCTATGATGAATAAAGTGTCTTATATATTTTAAGCAATGTAAAAAAAAAAACACCAACTTAAAAATTACGGCTAACGACACAACTTGAACAACTAATTTAAGCATATTGTCCATGTCAAATTGCACTTACACCAATTTAACAAAAATAAAACTATATGACACAAACTAATGTTAATAAATTCCTACCTGGCGTTTCTGCAAAAACAGTCAAGACAGAGACAATGTTATGAGTCATGCTTGGACAGAAGATACATTTTAAAAGACGATTACATGAAGATAACATTAAACATAAGGCCTAGTTCAAAAATAATGAAGCCAAAGTGTGACATGACCATCAAACTTTTAAAATGTTTATATCTACCAGATGACCACATAATATTAATTGTAACAAACACGATGTCTAAGTTCTAGAAACTCTGTGGTTTGTGGAAATAACTGATAAAAGCCGAATATTACCAAATTTTATTTCATTTTTATTTCCATGGCCATGAAAGAAAAGTAGATAAAATGGTAACTTATCTTCAAATTAAATCAATATTTTTTGTTGGATGACAAAACTCATATAGTCTTAAGTGTCCATGGCTGTTTTCATCAAGATTCACCACATATTTTATGAGAAAAACAGTATATTTCAAAATTTTGTTGCATTATTAAATAAAAAACTTACATATTTTGTCCCCAGATGTACATATTTTCCTCTAAAATGATTTCACCTGTCCTGTGTTATGCGTCTGTATGTGGGCTTCGAATTGGTACCAAATAAGTGCCACCAAAGTGAATACGAACAGAGCAAATGATGATAGAAGCATGTTTTTTAGCCTATTTTTCCAGACAAAAAGGCAATTTTGGGTAATGGCATGACACAAAAGTAAAAAACATAGGCTGCGCAGCAGCATACCCTCGGCTATTCAGCAGGCTATTCTGCAGGGTGGGAGCGGGGGGTTCGGGGAGGGGGGGGGGTAGCAGGAGGCCGCCTCCCAAAACAATTTGGAGAACATAAAACTTGGGTGCAGACAATAATTAAGGTTTTGAAAGGCCATTAGCAATTTTGGAATTCAGACGGCTTATAATATTTCAGCCACTAATCTCCATGGGAAACAATTTTTATCTGAATCTATTTATCATTTGAGTTTTCTCTCTATCGACATTTTCTTTTGGCCTGTATGATTCAGACAATAAGTCAGTCATACCGTGTAGTTGTCTAACAATAATAAGATGTTTAAGAATCCAGTTCCAGTTTGCCATGATTTTCACAACTGATATACATTGCATGTTTATTTTCAAAAAAATATACTTTAAAAACGCATGATAATCATTATAGTATTGAGTGCATAGCCATTTTAGGGAAGAAAAATAAAGTAAAATAAAATGACAATTTGCAGAATAAAGTAGATTATAACTAACAAAAGGAGATTTGGAAAATTATATTTTGAAAGCATTTTTCTTCATTAAAATATCTCCATAATTTCATGACTGCTGCTTTTGATGTGTTCTACATATTAGCCAGACACTTAACCACCAAGTGTGACTGACATAAGATTATATAACAATTACACAATGCAGACACATGGAGCAGCCAAGCCTGATATCCACTGAAGTCTTTACCCCAGTGATCTTGGCTTCAGTCATTGAAAGAATTACCCTCTGACATAACATTACACAATCAACACTTCTCCAGTGATCCATTCAACAAAAGCCAGTCTGTCTGATTCATTCACATTTAATTTTCATGCAAATAACTAAATAAAAGTTGCTGACACAACTTTATCTTCTAAAATTTACATCACTCAGATTGGACATTAATAGCCATAAAGTTATAATAATTGGGAGTTCAAGATTTAATGTCAACATTTTAAAATATTAACAAACAAATGCATCTGGGTCATTCCATGCCAAATCAGCCAGAATCAGAGACTTGCCTCAGGTCATCATCCCAAAAAAAATTGAAAAATATCTCAGATGTAGTGCTACCTAATCTAAGCACCTGACCATAATTTGAAGTCTGTGCTGTCAAAAGTCATGGAGATATGACTATTAGAAATTTAGGGTGATTTTGTAACTTTTCGGGAAATGCACAAGGTCCAAAAAAAGGAACCAAAATGTCTGTCCTTGTGACAAGTTTGTGACTGTGTGCTGCAATCAAAACTCTGCGAAAAGGGCCCCAATGTTAGCATAAATGGAGTCATGCCAAAAATGAGAATGTGCGGGCCACACACCTTATTTCACCACGGGCCCGAAATGTCGCCAGTCAGCATGCTCCTGAATGTTTCAAAGGGACACACCATTCCATAAAGCCAAAGACAAGGATGAAGTATAGAAAACATACAGTTTCAGAACAGATCAACTTACAGGACATGAGTTCTCCATTTCTCAGAGTCGTTCCATGGAACCTCTGGGCCTTTATGAGTACATCTCTTAGAAACTACAGGATCAATTCCCAGAGAACTGTATGACCTATATTGTGCATAAAAATACATAGAACGGACATGAGGCTGTATGATGCCACCTCAAGATGAGGTCACCAAATCTGCCAATTGGAACTGCCCTGAGACATGACGTCACATTATTATTATTAGAATAATTATGATGTGACATCATGCCATTGTTATAAGTGACATCAATGCTATTGGTGACATCACGGTTACAAAGTGCCAGGATACAAGGCAGTTTCAAGATGGTGGATTTGGTTGCTTCATCTGCCAGAGCCTCATGTCCGACTCCGTTCTATGTATTTCTATGATATTGTGTCCCCAATTGATAAATTGTCACAAATGAAAAGACAAACCTGCAGTTGCTTCCCTGGGGATGCAGGGCGTAGTAGGCATCGGAGGCGGAGCAGGAGTAGTAGTGGTGGGAACTGAAAAGGAAAATTTCTTTTTTTTTGTTTCCGGCAAAATTTTATTCACATATGACTCATATGGTCTAGTTGTGCCTTTTGATAGTCTGCTTGATGGATATGTAGTATATTCAGAAAAAGTATAAAAAATACCTGTTTTTTAAATTTCCTGGCTAGGTACATACATGTACATGGATGAAATTTGGTACACGTACAGCCTATATGGTTCGGCTGTGCCGTTTGATTGTCTGAATGATCGATGTAGCCAATATTCTCTATTTGTTTTAATGTTGAGAAAAATAATTACAATAATTTTTTTCCTTTCCAGCCCAAAACTCAGCCATTCAATTGATTTGGAACACATGTAGCCTATATGGTCTAGGTTAAGAGACCGTGAAAGGACTATTCCATTTCAATAGGGCATGTAGCAGACTCACAGCCTTACCATCATGCACTCATCCATCATACGGTGGTCACGATGCTTGCATAGGCCAATAGGCCTGTTAGCATTAATGTACAAGAACTAGAATTTCAAATAGTCTTGTTTTTCTATGACCTATGTTCCCCACAATAGAATACCAAATTCACTCTCGAAAAGTTATTCGCTGAAGGTTTGCTGCTTTGCAGCCTATGTTTTAGGCTCATCAAATAACAGATTAATGATATATACATTTGTAATGGCTAAAAAAAGTATATGTATGGTAAAACAACCGAAATCTCTCAAAAAACTGAACTTGTATGTTTGCAGACAACTTTGTCAAATTACTGATTAGCTTATCAATAAGGAAGTTGAAGATGGCTGGTATTTTGTCAATTTTTTTCTTTCTTTCCCCTAAATGTTTCAGTAGACATTCAATTGAAACAATTCACAAATCACTTTCAATTGAAAAAATTCACAAATCACTTTCAATTGAAACATTCACGAACCACTTACTCTCCACTAAGAAATAGACAAAATCTCTCCTCTCATAGGGCTGTCCTCTTATCGTGTTATACGCCAGAAAAGTCCAAATTTGTATTCCTTTCATTTCCCTAGTTATTGGTAATAAGGATTCTTCGATTGTAGTGTTGTCTATGAGGCTATG
This sequence comes from Platynereis dumerilii, assembly GCA_026936325.1. Lineage (NCBI taxonomy): Eukaryota > Metazoa > Annelida > Polychaeta > Phyllodocida > Nereididae > Platynereis > Platynereis dumerilii. The sequence goes on along the minus strand of JAPTHN010000004.1, from coordinate 62,069,467 downwards.
CCATCGGAAATTAACCTCTGGTCGCCCATCTGCAGTAATGTCTATGCTCTCTCCAGGGTTATACACTGACTTGCGTGAGGTGAGGTCCAAGTTTTCAACTGGATCTGGTAAACATAGATACATATAAATTTATATTTTGTTATTATTTTTATGTCATAATCATTCTTAGAATAATAGATGGAATGTATCAGGACAGAGGTTCAAACCCTTCCCCCCTTCGAATATTGCAGCAATGATGACTGCATGTATAATGTCATTCTATATGGCTAGGACTTGGTACCTCATAAATCACTCTAATTTTAAAATTAAGTTTACTTACAAAGAACAGAGAGGCCCAATCCAGTGCTGGAAAATGAATAATCTGGCGCCACCGGATCATGATCATCGCGTATTGCCTCTGGAATCTCATCTTGAGGGATGGCTCCCCATTCTGCAGTACACTGGTAGGAATTTCCATGGTCTGTCCTCGTTACAGGAGCAGCATACACAAATCTGGCTTCCCCAGCAGTCGACTGGTCAATTGTGGTCAATTCACCAGCTGATGCTTCCCGCCATATTATTCTAGGTGACCAAGATAATGCTGAACTATAACTGACAAAGCATGACAGGCCGATTGATTCTCCTTCTATCACTTCATCCAAGGTCACATTGGAGCTTGTTTGTGGCTCGGATTCTGAATACAAAATGTTTTATTTTTAATTGTAAGATTTATCTTGATCTAAAAAACATCATGATATACTTTACAGGACGACACAAATGTGAAAATGCACCTCAACCTACCTATCACAATAAGCTGAGAGTATGCATCGTTGGTCAAATAATTACACATGTAAGTTCCAGCTTCTCTGGCTTGAACATCTTCAATTGTCAACACAGATCGAGATTTGGTAGGAGCACCCACCCCAGTTCTTGGTTGATAATCAACAGAATATCTGCCTTCAAATCCAGGCTCAATATCACCATCTATTGCAATTATTTCAAAATTGTCTGTCCCATCAGAACGTGACCATACAATTTGTCTTGCAGATGATGTTGATTCTGTCTCGCAACTAAGTGTAACTGCTGTATTTGACTGTGCCACTAAATTCCTAGGTCTTTCTGTAAATTGTGCATTACCCGGAAGACCTGAAGTAGATATGTATAAACATAAAAAAATCATAAATTCATAAATTCAACTTGCAGGGCTGACCTCTCAGATTACAAACATATATATCTAAATGACTTCTATAAATTATATTCTTAATCCTGGACATATGCCATTTTAAAATAATTAAAGATAACTAAAATTTTCTAAATCAGTGACATTGTTTCTTAAAGTAGACAGAATCGTTACTTATACCATCCATTCCCCTTCCTAAGAACCTCCTTTTGCGTACCAAAGTCATTTCAGGCAGTTTCTGAGAATTTTGTTGATGCTGGTGCACTTTGAATTTGTCTCAGTTTTCAGCAAAAAATAAAGCAGCGACAAATTTTCACCTGCCTGTCGTTTTTGGTAGAATTATTGCAGAGGCTTATAAACCACTTTGTTTGATACCCATTACTACCAATTAGACAAATATGTTTCAAAAATCATCTGTCACACTTTTGTGGTCCTACGTAAAATGTTAAAGGCATGCACAAATTGAGGTGGGTCACCCTGTAATATCACTCTCCACTATAGCCAATCTTCTGCTACATGATTGGCCTTAAAATTTTGATGCAGAATATATCATATTATATGCATATGTCCAGGATTGAGAGTATGATTTATAAAAATCATAAATGTTTTTGATGAATGGTTCTCTCTCCCTCGGGTCTGTCTCTATCTCTCCATGCACCAACATTGGTATTGCTCTAACTTGTGTTTATAATACTTACATTAAGCACTTTACAGCATATAAAGCCATACATACACAATAATACTTTATCAATATTGACTCATTTAAGATATTCGTTTAATACAGATTTGATAAATTAACTTACCTAAACATAACAGAACTAAAACCAGCAGCTCCTTGCCCATGATTGTGATTGTTTTTGCAGAAATCTAGAAATAATTATGTCACCAAATTTCTAGTTTCAATATTGATGTAGATAAGGCACTCATCAGCACTCAACCTTAAGAACTGTGCTAATTTCAATATGTCACTCTCATATCTTGCAGGAAGTTTAATTGTGCTGAAATTTGAAAGAAGTTGTTCACTGAATGTGAGCCCAAAGCACCTACAATCCTACATGTAGCGGACTGTTGACAACCCGAGAACAAAAATATTTTTAGGCGTACAGTCTTTCAATGAAGGACTACAAAATCAGTATAAACACTGTCTGTATATAGACCTACGCTGCAAATACCCTCCAACACCAAGCATTTCCAGGGCAAAAATTGGTATATTTGCTGTATAGTCCTTTGTCGAAAAAGTATAAAAGCAGTACATGGACCTACGCTGCAAATATAGTCAGACACAATGAATTACATTGATTTTGTGCTGATATGCAAATTATGTACTGATTTCATGCTTCTGGTTATGCCATGTGCATGGCCTAATCATAGCTAATCATGTACTGCAAATGTGCTCCTATCACTATTTCTATGACACTCAGAGTGAAAGTTTAATGAAGACTTTTAGTGTGTACACTCTTAACGCAAAAGGTTCTTGATAAAGAACCCACAGCTGAAGAAATTTGTTGAGGGTTCAACTGAATTGAAAAGGTTCAGTACTGGTGGGAAGGCCTATAATGGAAGCCTATGCTCCCAAATTGACCGAAAAGGGTTCCATTGTGGGAGTTCAGTGCAGCTGGATTATCTATAGGTGTTGTTTTTGTTTGCTGTTTGATCCCTTTTAAAAGTTTAATAATGAACCTCTTATGGTTCCTTATCTATACCAGGTTATCAAGCCCATTAAGGTTCCATAGAGAACCATTCTGTTCAGAGTGTAAGTTTGTCCGCTAATCTTTGTTCAACCACTGTACCAGTTGATGTCACCCCTCATTTTGAGGCAACCCCCCTTCCTTTGTGACCTGCACTCATTGTGCCACTTCAGTTTGATTAAGAACAAGAAAGACAGCCACCAAGGTAGCCATTTTTAAAGTTCTAGAATTTGCCAAATGTATGAATAAAGTCTCTTTGCTGGAATTTTGGGGGTTGAAATAGTGTTTTTGTGAAAATAATCCATACATACGCTGTCAACACACCTCATCAAAGTTTTGAAAAGTTTTCTGACATATTTTTGTAGAAATACACTGCGCAAGTAAAGAAACGTCCTCCTTCATTTTTGCTCATAATTTGCAAGATGATTTTTTTTGGCCAAATCCGATTAAATGGTATTATTCCTTTTATAAACAAGTGCCATTGTGCTTAAAATAAGTCAAGTGTGACCATTTCCTGTTTGCCTTTAGTCTTGTTTATCACATCAGGGTATTTAAAAAAACAAAACCTTACCCACATCTCACCAAACAATCAGGGTGTCATTTCGATGTGTGTGACATACAGACGAAAAGGGCGAAAAGATTTGCACTAAAGCTTTATTTTTGAAAGCTACAGAGCACTTTCCAGGTGTGTGTTTTGCACAGCAAGGGAAATAATTAAATATTTTTTGTGCTTTGAATTGAGATATTTTTATGAAAAGTTTATATGGCATGAGTGTAGGTGTGGTGACCCCACTTATTTATTTCATAAATTTACCAAGTTAATCGTGACATCTCGTAGGAACCAAGCAGTTTTTCATACTATACTCCCATGCAGCTGTGCAGTTCTAAAAGGCATAATAAGGTATCAGAAGATCTCTTATGATCAGAAAAAAAGGTCAACTTGTGTTTCTTGTATATTGCCAATCCGACTAAAATAGAGATACTTTAACTTTGACGTAGGCCAATCTTCCTGCACGCAAGCAAAGGAGGCAACTGCTGTGAAATATCCACAAAAAAAGCACCCAACACAAATAAAATGTATTTATATGAACCATGCTCAAGAGCTTTATTTACCCTTGGAAAAACTTACAAGAAGCTTACTGTATAGGCACATTGGAAAAATTGATTGTTCTTCCGAGGGGAGAGGAAGAGGGCGGTACACTGCAACTTCAACTACAGAATGAACAATTGTACATACATAAATGATATTGGTATGCAGTTATTACCCAGGCCTCCGAATGGAAAAATGCACAGATTTCATTTAATTTTCATTTATTTAGAAATCCATTTAATTCATTATCTGCTCGAATGATTGGAACTTTCCAACAAGTAACAAAACAAGGTTGAAAAGTAAATCAAAAGGTTACTTTTCATGACATAGTGAATTGATTGATGCTCATGTATTGTTCTTTTTGTAATAATATCTAGACAGATAATATTACGGTTGTTGTGGCGCCTGTTGAAGCATTCTTGTTAGTTTGCTCGGGCGAGGAGATCTTTCTTTTACAGTAGCAGTCGGAATGTCAGGAGCTGGAATTAAAAATTGTACGGTTAGGAATTTCTGGGACACTGAAGAATCATGAGACAGAATTATCAAATTTGTCTTACTGAGAAACTAACATTACTTGATTGAATATGACATTCAGAAATTTAAAAAAGTTTTGAAACAGAATTTTGGGTGATGTGACTGTTGTCACACCATCTTTATCAGTGGTTGTTTTGTGCATGCAAAACTTCATGAACAAAATAACTGTACTCTGCTGTGAGCATGCAAATGAACTTAATGAAATATTGCATTGTTTTTTCCATTGAATCATAGCAATGTTCCACGAAACCACAATTTATTTGCATATAAATTGTTATAAGTGTATGCGAATCTCAAACTATGATGAAGACCTATTTTCTGAGTCCCCGTCGATCAGCCATTGTAAATTGCAGGCCACTCAGTACTATTCACATTTAGAGTCATTTTGTTAACATGTCTTCTGAATAGGAATCACTTAATATTTAAGAAAACTGACATTGTTGCACTTTACCCACCTACTACAACCAACTGTGCATATGCGCTGCCAGTCACAAGATGACATTTGTAAGTTCCTGCATCGGTTTCGTGAGCATTTTTGATGGTAAATTCTGATCTAGATGTTGATTCTGATGTCCTCCCAGCATAACTGACAGAATACTTGTCCTCCAATCCAGGCTTAATCACACCATCTATGGCAATTTCTTCAAAATTGGCGATGCCTCCAGAATGTAGCCAAAGAATATTTCTTGGAGATACAGTTGCTTCTGTCTCACAGTTAAGCTGTGCAGCTTGGCCTGTTTGTACCACCGAATTCCGAGGTCTTTCTCTGAACAGTTCATCATCGGCAGCTGAATCAAGAAACTCATAAACATCACAACATGCTGATCACCTTATATATTGCATATGGAATGTTAGCTAAGACGTTTACATTCTATGACACATTAGGGGAAGCGGGACACAGTTAATCATGTGGTACAGTGAACCAATGAACTTGTATGTAGGGATGGTGAATATCAATATTTTTAAAATGTTTCATTAGTTATCATGTATGCGTAGCGGATGCTTGTGCGGTGATGAGCTACACATATATTATAATACGGCAGTTTTACAATATCTGCACTCAAAGTTGCGAAAAGCTGCAGGTGTATTGATATATTGCATAAAATAATTGTAGTTTGATCTCCTCATAATAGTGTAATTTGATGATGGAAAAACATATATTGTGATTTCCAATATTTATAAATACCCTTTTTAAGCATCCTGGTTAAATTATTTATTTTAGCCATGTTCTTTTCTTTAATGAATCCAGTGTTAAAAGACTTGAATCAGAGCGAAACTTATGATGTACTGGATAGGACATTTTGTGACATAATGAATTTTAATTTCTGAGAAAATATATGTGCATTGCCTGGATATCTTTTCAACTTGCATTTGTCACACTGATGTAGAGGCACACAATCTAGAAAAGAAAACACAAATAGCTTGTTTTTTCCTTCGGAATCCTGAGTGTTTTTTCCTCTGCTGGAGAGTACACACTTTTTTGACATCATATTCAAGCCTCAAATTGCGAAAACCAAGTATAGATACTGAAATAAATCTTTATTTTGTTTTACTTTGAGACATGTCTCCAGCTACAAATTTGGCACAAACAGTAGACGCACTCTTTAATACTGATTCATAAAAGCACATACAGTAACAAAAGGTCTATCGAAGACAACATTTTTTTTTAGGTCCAGACAGGCATCATTAAAATGAATCACAACTGGCTGTATTTGTTTTCTGTGTTGAGATAAATATATTCAAAATTGCATGTGAGACCCAAAAAAGTGCAAAAATTGGCCATAAATCACCTGCTGCTTCAAAACTAATCATAGAAGCAAGGTGAAATTTGGTACACATAAGTTTCAATGCAGTACAAGACTGCCACTATGACAAATTTCTCTGTATCTGTCATACTTTTCTCATAGTAATTGCCTAAGTACGAAAAATTGGCCAAGTGCAAATACCATAAAACTGCTCAATAGAAACAATAAGTTATTGGTTAAGGTGCTATTCAATACCCAAATAGATAATAGCATAGTTCACGAGCACTTGAATCTACTAGCGGATCATGACGTTACAAATATTTAGACATGTAAACATAATCATAACGTCATGCATGATCTGATAATAGATTCAAGTGCTCGTGGCATAGTTCAACATACCCATTACAATCATCTGTGCATATGCGCTGCCAGTCACAAGACGACATTCATAAGTTCCTGCATCTCTCTCTTGAACACCTATAATGGTAAATTCTGATCTAGATGTTGATTCTGATGTCCTCCCTTCAAAACTAACAGAATACTTGTCTTCCAAGCCAGGCTTAATGATGCCATCTATGGCAATTTCTTCAAAGTTGTCAATGCCGTCAGAATGCAGCCAAAGTATATTTCTTGGAGACAGAGTCACTTCCGTCTCGCAGTTAAGCAGTGCAGCTTGGCATGTTTGTACCACCGAATTCCGAGGCCTTTCTCGGAACAGATCAGCAATGGGAACTGAATCAAGAAACTCATAAACATCACATCATGCTAATCGCCTTGACAAAAAAGTTCTTATATTAAATAAATACGACATTTTAGCAAAGACATTTGGCGTGTGTGAAATTTTCATGGTCTAAAAAATGTTTAAAAATCAGCACAAATGAACAAGACGGTTAAAGACATACCTGAAGTGGTTGAAGGATTCTTGGGAGTCGTAGATACCGTTGGAGGAGTGGGGGTAGTGGTGGGAACTGAAAAGGAGAATTTCCCAGCACAAGTTATTAGAGCTCCATACATATACATCATATATATTTAACCAAATTGAATGTTTTATCGCATCTCTAATCATACACAGTGATTCTCCTAAAAACGTAACAAATACTGATACATGGTCAACATGGATGTATATAACATGCATGGTATGGCATGCCCTTAAGCATCATTCTTCAGAAATAGAAAAGTAAAATTCTTGAAGACTGCAGTTCAAAAAAGAGATTGTTAGGCATATCAAATAAATACTAATATAATTAATGATATGGATATCAAACAGATAAATACAACGTAAATGGTTGTGTGTCATGATATTGTACAATTTGAGAAATTTTATAATTAGGTCTATGTGATGAGATGATTGCATGTATACATATCTTGTATGTGTTATGACATATTATACATAACTGGAAAGTTTAGCTTCTTTCTTTTTACTTCATCTGTGTTGTGGGAAAAGCAAATAAAAAAGTCTAAAGTCTTTCATGTCATGTTTAGGGGAGACCGGGGCTGGTTGTCACAGGGGCAGGTTGTCACACTTTTTATTGCATTGAACAAGGGAGTTACACAGCTCAACCAATCATTGTTTATTGCTTTTATAACCCACTGGAGTCTTTTTGAAAAATCTTGACCCCTGGAAGGGAGTTTGGTAGGCACACGGTCTATTAAAAAATTCCGGTCACAAAAAGTAAATTTTTACCTGCAACTTGCATGTCATCCTACTCATTAACAAATAGTTGTTGAAAAAGGTAAAGTTTATACACATACCTTGTAAACAAATCATTAAATAATGATAGAAAGAAATAGTGAAAAATATGATAAGAACAGCCTTGGTCGCCCGTTTTTTTCATTTTCATCAGTCGGGGCAGGTTGTCACAAAAAGACGGGGCAGGTTGTCACACTTTTTGGAGCTGGGTGTTACCCTTTAGGACCAGTCTTTTAAACCAAAAACACTATCACAAATATAAATTGGTGATTCATACATGCTATTTATGACTAAAGATGTATGCAGATATGGCATAGTGTCAAAGTAAATCGATTTCAAATTTATAAAGAAATTTTCTTTAAAAAATTGTGATTTTCCTCCTCCTGATCAGAATGCTTCTCTGCTGCTTGGTAAGCCTTCATTTGTAGCACCCTTGTACACAGTAGCGTGTTTGTTGAGGTCTGTACTGGTCAAGTAGAGGATTCCTCATAATATTATGTCCAAAATAACTTGTTTTAGTCAAAATCGGCCTTACGGAGTCCCACTTCCTTTGTCTGAGCTCTTAACCAAAAGTGTGACAACCTGCCCCGAGAGTGTGACAACCTGCCCCGAAAGTGTGACAACCTGCCCCGAGTGCTGAATAAAAAAGAATGTCCAATAAGATGTCAAGATTTCGGTTGATATATATATATATATATTGATCAGATAGGTTTAAGTCACACCCCTTTTAACATTCATATGGATTTACAGTGCTCCTGCATGCCTTAAATAGAAATAATAGCATATTTAAGTTCTACACAGTGTGACAACCTGTCCCTGTGACAACCAGCCCCGGTCTCCCCTACTATTAAACATCTATCCTTCTCAAAGAACAAAGATTTATTTCGGTCCATCACCAAAAGCCTTGAAAAACAGGGGATTATTTTTGTATCCCACGATATATCAGATTTGAAAAAATCGTCTTAATAGTGAGATTGCATCCCAATCGTTAAAGATATCCTATTCTGGTTTTCTCTGTCATAATTCCCAATTCCTACTTAAATGATCAAAGCTTACATTGTCTATCCGAGTGTTATGATGCCTTCAGTAGAGCCTTTAATGCAGGGCAACCTGTCTGGCTGGCCAAAAAAATTGACATTGTTTTAAAAATTTAGTCAGAAACTCTTAATATTGAAAGTAGGAACTTAATTCTCAAGAGTTCCACTTTCAATTGCATGTATGAGATTTTACATTAACACATGACCAAATGTATTGTCCAAAAAACCTAAAATCTTTCAAAGACTACAAAAATGTGTCAAATTTTTAACTTGTATGTTGCAGAAAATGTTGGCTAACTACTGATCAGCAGATGAGCGATCAAATTATTGAAAATTTAAGTATTTTGTATACACCTTCCTTTGCCTAGATGTTTCAGTAGCGATTCAATTTAGACAATTCATAAATCATTTACAGTACAATTGCTTCGTCATTTAAACCTAGCCTTAGCTATCTATTCGAAGCTAAACGTAGCTAAACCTATCCCTAACTATCCATAGCTATCCAATTATTTGAGAAAGAGGTAAAGAGATTTCAGTGTATATACAGAAGAATAGACAGGGATAGTTATGGATAGCTATGGATAAGACTAGCTATGAATGCATACAGACAGCTAAAATGAGCCCCTTTTAAAAATTTGTACTGTACCCTCCACTAAGAAGGAAATGGAGTCACTCAGTTCGTAACGCTGTCCTCTTATTGTGTTATATGCTGAGTACATCCAATTTTGTAATCCTTCCATTTCCGCAGTTATTGGTAATACGGGTTCTTCTATTGTAGTGTTGTCTATGAGGCTTTGCCATCGAAAGTTAACATCTGGCCGTCCAGCAGCAGTAATGGCTATGCTCTCTCCAGGGTTATATACTGATTTGCGTGAGGAGATATCCAAGTTTTCAGCTGGATCTGGAAAACATAGATAAATATAAATTTATATTCTATTATTATTTTCATTTTGTAATCAGTCTCAGAATAAATGATTGAGCATACCAGGACACAGGCTCAAACCCTTCCCCACCTTTGAATATTATATAAATAGCAATGATGACTGCAATGTAGGCCTAATTCAATATGGCTAGCCCTGATGCGCAGATTTTATCAGGATGTGGTGCTATATAAATCACTCTATTTTTACAATTAAGTATACTTACAAAGAACTGAGAGGCCCAATGCAGTGCTGGCGAACGAATAATCTGGCTCATCCAGGTCATGATTATCACGTATTGACTCTGGAATCTCATCTTGAGGGATGGCTCCCCATGCTGCAGTGCACTGGTAGGAATTTCCACTGTCAGTTCTCACTACAGGAGCAGCGTACACAAATCTGGCTTCCCCAGCTGTAGACTGGTCAATTGTAGGCAGAATGCCAGCAGATGCTTCCAGCCATAGTATTCTAGGTGACCAAGAAATAGCCGAACTATAACTGACAAAGCATGACAGCCCGATATACTCTCCCTCTATCACTTCATTCAAGGTCACATTGGAGTTTGTTTGTGGTTCTGATTCTGAAACAAAATTAATTAACTCTCAAATAAACTCATTGTATTGAGAAGTTTCCAGACAACATAAAAATGCAATGATTGACAGAGATATTTCTGTATCTTATGACTGGCTTGTTGAGCTGTTTACAAGTGCGATGTGTTTTAAATTTTGTAGAATAATTTCAAAATATGAAGTGCAGTACAAAAGAAGTAACACATCTTAATTTTTTCTGTACGGAATAAGACAAAACTTTGAAAAGCGCTAAATGAAGTACATTCTACCTACCTATTACCATAAGCTGAGAGTATGCATCGTTGGTCAAATAATTACACATGTAAGTTCCAGCTTCTCTGGCTTGAACATCTTCAATTGTCAACACAGATCGTGATGTGGTAGGAGAACCCACCCCTGTTCTGGATTGATAAACCACAGAATATCTGCCCTCAAAACCAGGCTCAATACTACCATCTATTGCAATTATTACAAAATTGTCTATTCCATCTGAACGTGACCATACAATGTGTCTTGCAGATGATGTTGATTCTGTCTCGCAACTAAGTGTAACTGCTGTATTTGACTGTGCCACTAAATTCCTAGGTCTTTCTGTAAATTGTGCAGCGCCCTGAAGTCCTGAAATAACATTTATAAATGTTAAAGATTGATGAGCAAACACCATACAATACTACAATTCAAAATTATTCCTGATGAACTTTCTAGCTTAAATTCAATGATGTGATACGTGATGCTTGTTCCAGCTAGAATACATTGGAGTAGATTCTATATCAAACAAAAGTTTCCAAATAAATGTTTGGGATTTAGGGCCAAACATGCACACTCAAAATGATCACTACTCTCTACATATTATAACCTAAGCATTCCAGAACCTTTTAAAAGAACAATCAGAAATCCTTAGGCCTACCTGAGCAAAACAGAACTAAAACCAGAAGGTCCACACCCATTATTCAATTGATTGTGATTGTTACTGAGACATAACCCACTTGCAATATAATATATAGGACCAGATTTCTTGTTCTATGACGAAGTTGATAACACTCATCAGCACTCAACCTGTAGACCTGTCCTTATCTCTCTTTAATTATTTGGCATTATTTTTTTCCTTATGATAAAAATTTTTTCTGGCATTTTAATATATATGTATTTACAGCATATCAATATGATGGCCTTTGACAGGTCTGACTAACCAAAATTGACTACGCTTCAAGTAAGTATCTCAGAGTTGCTTGTGACAAAGTCACTCATGCCATACTATCTAACTCAACTGCAAAAAGTACTTTTCAATAGACCAAATAGCAGTAGGCCTACATACTTCTGTTTGGATGATTATTCCAAATAGCACATGTTCTAGTACTTGGATAATTGGAAAAAGGTCAGATATCCCCAACATGCCATTTGGACTATTTCATCGGAAGCTATTTCTAGCGTCCAAAGGGAAAACCTAGTAAGTCACATTTAGGACATTCTGAGAAAATTGACTTTTATATTTCAGTCCATGCAGTAAGAGATATACTTACTGAGATTTGCCTGTGTCATTCTGGGGTAATGGGCCACTTCTCGGAAATCTAAACTTAAGAAATATATAGAAACATGTCTCAGAAGTCCTATTTTGACCTTAACTCAATTTGGCCCAAAATGTGACTTACTAGGTTTTCCTTTGGACGCTAGAGCTAGATTTGGTCAGATGATATTAAACCTATTTGGTTAGATTCTATTTCACAGGAAGCCTTGTCCATCTCATCGGCAGCTTTGTCAATCTGCCCACAGTTCTAATGTCTACAATTATTTTTGATTCCAAAATATCCGAGAGAGGGTGCTTCATATAAATATAATTTGTACAAAATGGTGCGCCCTCTCGTTTAGTAAACAAACTGGCAAATTCAAAAGTGTCCAAATAGTGTCTGACCATGCATGAGACACTATTTGGACACTATTTGGATTTACCTGTTAGTTCAACCAATTAAATAGCTTCCAATGGAATAGCATCAAAAGAAATAGTTCCTATAAGTTATAAGGTATGGCAAACTTTCAGAGACAGCACATTTTATATTTGGAAAAGTAATGTATAGCATAGTTGCACTTTTTGGATATTTTGCATGGGATATCGGCAAAGCAAGGTTAGGGTAGTAGATATTCTGAAAAAGACCTATGTGAGTGTCTGGCATACAAAAAGCATGCCTGATTAGCTAATCAGGCATGTAGAACTTTCGGTTGTAACAGCAGCTAGTCATCCAAAATTTTGTAAAGTTGGTTAGGCTTACCCTGGATACACTCTGGAAAGGACCAGGAGGAAATGAAAATAAGGTAAGTGTATAAAAAAATTTTCACTGCAGCCTGCTCTGGCCAGCTGTTAAAGTCAATTGTTTTTTAACTGTTTGACGATATCAAAAGTACAACTCGGTTACCTAAAACATATGTTCTTAAAAAATGTTTGAATTTTCAGAAAAATATACCTTCACGAACATGCTGGTTCAGCAAAATAAAACAGGTACTAGAGAACAACAATATACAGTTTGGAGAAATTAATGAGACAGACCTAATAAATGAAACGTTCTCTAAGATGTTTAAAGAGAAACTATACCAAAAGTATCAAAATGATTTTTTCCAAGAAATGAATGACTCGACTAAACAACCAAAACTTAGAACTTATAAATTAATGAAGACTGATTTCAGAATAGAACCTTATTTACTACATAATATTAACAGGAAATTATACACTAAAATTGCGAGATTTCGCACTAGCTCTCACAACCTTCGAATTGAAACTGGAAGACATGAAAGCCCTAAGTTGCCTGTAGAAAACAGAATTTGTAATAAGTGCGATTTAAATGAAGTTGAAAATGAAATACATTGTTTATTGTTATGTCCTAGTCATGGATTAGACAGAGAAAATCTTATTACTATATCATCTAATATAATATGCAACTTTGATCAACTCGATAATTTTGAAAAATTTTTAGCCATTATGACATCACGAGAACCCCAATTATTAAAAGCTATAGGTAAATTTCTTGTTAGTATTGATGTTTAATGATATAGTCTGTCGTTTTGCATTTCATTTTAAATGTATATATATATATAGCCCATTGTGATTTAATTAACTGATTTGTCATGTCTTAGAATTAACATTTATTTAATTGGCTGGAACCTTAAATTGTATAGATATTTTGTAAGATTGAAATTGATTATGTCTTTTTAAACTTGAACCATTTATTGTATTTTTGTATTACTATTTTGTTATTTTCTGTTATGACAAATGTGTCAGATGTGACATTTTCGTTGTCGTAATAAAAAAAAAAATAATAAAAAAAAAAAATAAAATAAAAAAAAAAAGATATCATCACCTTTTTCATTTAAGGCGTTCACTATGTATAAAATAAAAGTACAGGACCTGTTCTATCATTCTAAATAATAATAACAATGACATAACAGGGAGTTTCCTACAGACAGTAAAGTCTTCTTTTGACCATGTCAATCCGCGAACGCCTAAAAACGTCATTTTTGGCCTGTTTCCGTGACAAAAAAGTTGTCCTGTGTCCTTAGTTTTTGTGGTATCAACCTCAATTTTTTACACAGTTTATTCTAATATGCATGCTTTAGTCCTGCGTTCATTCAGTTAGCTTTTATCAAAATCCATTTCTGCCAGCCAGCTCTGAATTTAGAGGACACTTTTTGCAGCTCAGATTCCCTAACTTCGTGGCCTTACCCATGTGAAGTTCTTACACTATGTAGTCATTCGCCAATTAGATTTTGTTATAGAATTGAACTGATAATTTTACAATTTATTGGCCCAAATGGTCCGCAAAAGCATTAGCTAGAAGTGCTTACTTTTGTTCTATAATTGAATAACCTTCCTGGAGAAAGTAACAGAGGTTCAGAAATCCTGCAGGGAGCTGCAGAACTACAGAATTCTGCAGGTTCCTGCAGAATTTTTTATGAAACTGCAGAATTCTGCAGGTAGCTGCAGAATTGGTGAAATTCTGCAGGTGGCTGCAGAATTTGTAAAATTCCGCAGCTTCCTACAGAATTCTGCAGCTTCCTGCAGAATTCTGCAGCTGGCTGCATAAGTGCATAAAACCTCCCAAGCTGCATAACTCCTACAGTATTACATATTCTGCTGCAGACTTTTTTCAGAAACGCTGCTGGGCAAGACGCGCACCAAAACCCTCGACCCCCCCCCACCCGACCCCCAAACCGCTACCCCCCCAAACCAATGTTTCTTTGGTAGCGGCAAGACCTTGTCAAAGAGGTCTGAACTTTGCAGATACATTGCAATAAGCTGAATGAAGCAACAGAGGTTCAGAAATCCTGCAGGTAGCTGCAGAACTGCAGAATTCTGCAGCTTCCTGTATAGGGGAGACCGGAGTTAGTTGGCACACTCATTTTTATTTCTGCTCTGCAGAGCAAACGATAAAAGATATTCACACAAAATTTTAGCATGTGATAGTGAGCGTGTTTAACTCAATGATCAGCCCAAGAGATATTGTAGATGATTATTGAAATTTGTGTCACAGACACAAACTTCCAGAAAAAATTTTGATTCAACTAACCCCGACCCCGGGGTTAGTTGAAGCGCCATAAAAATTTGAAGACAAATACTTATAAAAGGGGTTTCCTTTGCATAACTGATATCCCTATGATGACCACCAGCTTCAGTACAACACTCATTTGAAAAGAAATGTATACTGTAATTTACTAAATTTTTTGTCTATTTTTGGCAAAAAAAGCTGGTTTTTCCGTATTTCCCTTTCAGGAATGCAACCATGCACTGTAGTAGTTCTAAACTGTAGTAACTCCAAGTAACAATGACTTGGAAGGCAATTTGAACACTTGAAATCTATGTTACTGCCAACTCCACCATGCATGATTCAACTAACCCCGTCACACCTGGAACACAACATTGTCTTATTTTTCTGTCTTATCAAAGTCACACAACAAAAAGCTTCTGGGTGTGGATTAGGCGTGGATTTGCTTATTTAGAAATAAGGTTAGTTCACCTGCATTAAAATCATAGCTAAACAATAACCCCCCTCGAAGACTGAGCAAACAAGTTACTAGAGCACCCCAAAAACAAACTTTCTTGCCCACAGAATTAGCATTTTGAAATTTTGAATGAATAAAGGTATGATAACATGTGTCAATAAACAGGGTAACTACCAAAAGTACCAGTTTGGCCAAAAATTTAAAATAAAGCTGATTTTAGGCCAAGATTCAACTTACCCCGCGATTCAACTAACCCCGGTCTCCCCTAATTTTTTGAGAAACTGCAGAATTCTGCAGGCAGTTGCAGAATTGATGAAATTCTGCAGGTGGCTGCAGAATTTGTGAAATTCTGGAGGTTCCTGCTAATTCTGCAGCTAGCTGCAGAAGTGCAAAAAACCTCCCAAGCAGTGGCGTCCCTATGGGGGAGCAGGGGCCCCCCATATTGGACCTGTGCCGGGTGTGCCCCCCCAGGTGCCCCCCCATATGAACTTTTCAATCTTGGCTAAAATATACAATTAGTATTATGGGTGCCCCCCCAGAGAATCGCGTGCCCCCCCCAGGTGCCCCCCATTCGCGAACCCCTAGTTACGCCACTGCTCCCAAGCTGCATAACTCCTACAGAATTACAGATTTTGCTTCAGAAATGCTGCAGTGACAGAGGAGCACCAATTCTGAAGTTCTGCACGTGGCAGAATTTTTAGGTAGCTGCATTATAATTTGTGGAATGCTGTAGCTTCTTATCGATTTCTGCTGAATTGCTGAACTGCAGAATTCTGCAGCTACCTGCAGAATTGCTGCAGAACTGCGGATCTGCTGCAGAACTGCAGAATTGCTGCAGAACTGCAGAAAGAAATTATATACTCCTCACCAGTGGTTCAACCATCTTTGGTTTTTAAACCAAATATAGTGATTCAGACATCCCATAATATGATCCTGGCATTTTTTCGTGACACGTGACTACAAAAATGTTTAAAAAAAAAAAAAAATTTCCAGAAAAAATGTTTGAAAAAAAATAATTAACCCCAACCCAAAAAAAAAGTTCGAAAAAAAAATTGTCCCAAATACGAAATGTTTGAAAAAAAAATATGTTCGAAAAAAAAAAAAATTACCAAAATAGGTGGCACTTTCTGGCTGTGAGCACAGTGAAAAATCAGCAGTGGATATTTTCATCTTTTTAGCAAGCTCTGGGTTTATTTAACTGCTGTTCTTGTGTGTGATTGTCGGTAAAGTGTTTCTTACCTGTTATTTTCCATTTTCGGACCTTTTCCAGGTGATTTTAGGGCAATAACTTGCAATTTAATTACCTGTTGTCTTCAACATCGTTTTCCAGCTCCAATCCACATTGTTTTGACCCCAATTTTCGCTCATTTTACCTTCGTTTTTGCACCTAAAAATCGATTCTAGTGTGATATTTTCTATTTTCAGCACTCATTTATTGTTCCAGCTACTTCCCACATCACTTGACAGCATTATAGATCGAGGATTTTAGTTAAAAGAGCTCAATACACTGCCAATACACATCCAAGAACTCAGCAGAAACAGATTCCAAAAAACATAGCCAACCAGACAGCAGGCCCTCAGCCACTACAAGATCTATATATTTGTTTTGTTTTTTCTTAAACTGCCTTGTACATCACTAGCAAACTTTCTTTTAAAAAAAGTAATATATTTATCAACGTCTTATTTCAGATTATTAAAAAAAAAAAAAATTAAATTAAAAAAAAAAAAAAATTACATGTATTAAAAAAATTATCATTCCACGTGTTCTTGTACTAAATTAATTTGCTTACCTTGCTTGCTTGTGTTGCTTAAAAGTAGCACTTGTGGGCCTCGCTTACCTGACTCGATTACTGGCTTGCTTGTGTTACTTAAACATAACACTTGTGGGCCTTGCTTACCTGACTCGATTATTTGCTTGCTTGTGTTGCTTAAACGCAGCACTTGTGGGCCTCGCTTACCTGCCTCGATTACCTGCTTGCTTGTGTTACTTAAACGTAACACTTGTGGGCCTCGCTTACCTGCCTCGATTACCTGCTTGCTTGTGTTACTTAAACGTAACACTTGTGGGCCTCGCTTACCTAACTCGATTACTGGCTTGCTTGTGCTGCTTAAACAATATGTCTGCACATTTTAAGCTGTACTCTGATGTAGTTCGCTGAATCTAGAAACCCACATAAACTTGCATCCGCTAATTCAGAAAATAAACTTAACCACTTAACCAAAAGCACTCAAGATGATAATTGCAAGAAGAATTCCAAAGATAACACAAATCGCAATAAACTGAAGGCTTATGTATGGAATGCTCAAAGTTTGAGGCAAAAGACTGAGTCTGTGAAAGATTTCAGAGATGAATTTGATCTGGATATATTTCTGTTTACTGAAACATGGCTAAAAGCAAATGACCAAGTTGAAATTGGGCAACTGGAAAGAAACGGAGAATTTTTCTATCTAAGTGCACCTCGTGAATCCAGGCCTGGGGGTGGTGTAGGCTGCATCGTGAGAACAGGCATAAAAGCATGCAAGAAAGAAAGTATTAACACAAAGACTTTTGAGCACATGGAAATAAAATTGCAAATCAATGGTAGAACTGTCACTATCCTACTTGTGTACAGGCCTGAACCTTCGAACAAGAATAAATACAGCTTATCAGAATTTTACACCGAATTTACTAATTTTCTATCCCACTTTCAAACATACCACTATGAAACGATTGTTACTGGGGATTTCAACTTTCACTTGAACAAACCAAATGATGCCAAAGTTATCAAATTCAACAACATTCTTGAAATGTATGACCTCATACAACATGTGTCATCACCAACGCACAAGGATGGAAATATACTCGATCTTGTCATAACAAATACAACTACATCTCTGACCGACTGTGTTGTCAGTGATCTGCTTTCAGACCACAACTGTGTGCTTTTCGATATTAAATTTGACAAAGGCAAAAATCCTCAAAAATAAATTGCGTTCCGCAAAACTCGGAACATAAACTTATCTGAATTCAAAAAGGACATTAAGAGCTATAAAAGAAACATCTTTCACAAAAGTACAACATCACAATCGATCAATCCATTGAAGTAAGCTGGTGGCACTTTACAATTCAACTAAAGTTTTTGACAAACATGCCCCTGTGAAAACTAAACTAGTGACCTTACGCAAACCCAATCCATTCAGAAATCAAGAGATTAAACCCCTCAAAACAGCAAAGAGAAAAGCAGAGCGACTGTGGCGGCGAACTGGTCTTGAAAAAGACTGGGAAAACTTCAAAGAAAAACGAAACACATTTAATGAAATGCTTTATCAACTTAAGTCTCATGATCTCAAGTCAAAGATACAAGCCACAAAGGGAAACTCGAAAGCAATGTTCAAGGTTCTCAATTCCAGCCTTAACAGGAAGCTAGACTTGCCTCTACCCGATCATACAAATGACAAAGACCTGGCAAATGAATTCAACAATTACTTTGATGAAAAGATCAAAATGATAAGGTCAAAATTGGACTTCAATTCAGACAAAACATTTGATGCTCAAATGAACATTAATCATAAGCTAGGCCAGTTTAAAGCTTTATCTCAAGAGGAAGTTAAAAAGCTTGTCACTGACATGCCAGTAAAACATTGTCAACTTGATCCCATGCCCACATGGCTGTTGCTTAATTGCATTGATGAATTTCTTCCAGTTATGACAAAAATTGTCAACATGTCATTGACACTTGGAGAAATGCCTCTTGATCTGAAGCATGCACTTGTAAAACCACTTTTAAAGAAGACGGGTCTTGAACTTAACAAAAAGAATTACCGACCTGTCTCTAACCTTTCATTTCTTGGCAAACTAATTGAAAGTGCCATAATCAAACAGTATGTTGATCATCTCTCACGAAACAAACTTGATGATGAAAAGCAATCAGCCTACAAACAGTTTCATAGTACAGAAACTCTCTTAACAAGAATCCACTATGATATAATGCTTAATTTGAGCAAAGGAGAGGTGACAATGCTGGTATTGCTGGACCTGTCTGCTGCATTTGACACAATTGATCATGACATTCTGCTGGACAGGCTGCAAAACAGATATGGTGTACATAGCTCAGCACTGAAATGGTTCAAGTCATATATTTCGGAACGATCACAGTCTGTGACGATAAATGACACAACATCGAGCAAACTTCCACTCAAGTATGGGGTGCCGCAAGGATCAAAACTTGGACCAATTTTGTTCAACTCATACATCGCTCCAGTAAGTGAGGTGGCACAATCGAATCAAGTGAATGATCAAAAGTATGCGGATGATGAACAACTTATCCTTTCCTTCAAGCCAACTTTTCTGAATGAAGAGCAAGCGGTACGGAAAATGGAAAAATGTATAGCAGAAATTAGGGACTTCTTGCACAATAACAATGGTGACAAAACTGAACTTCTTCTGATTGGTGCTCCTGGTCAGTTGAAGAAACTGCAAGTCTCAATAATCAATGTTGACAATGTTGAAATCAAAACTGCTGATCATGTTAGAAATCTCGGAGTGCTATTCGACAAAAATATGACAATGGAAAGACAAATCAACAAGATGTGCCGTAATGCTTTCTTCAATTTGAGAAACATTTCAAAACTTCGAAAGAATCTAGACAAAGAAACAGTTAAAACAGCTGTGAATGCTCTTGTCACCCCTCGCCTTGACTACGGAAATGGACTCTTGTACGGCACAACCAGCTGTTTGATGAATAAGCTTCAAGTTGCCCAAAACTCAGCTGTTCGATTGATTGAGAGATTGAAAAGACATGACAGTGTAAGTCTCAGTAGAAAGCAACTACATTGGCTACCGATTCCAGCAAGAATCCAGTTCAAACTGATGACGATCACATGGAAAGCAATGAATTCCCAAGCTCCATTGTACATTCAAGAACTTATTCAAGCCAAACCCCAACAAGACCACAATCTGACAAGCAACCATAGACACCTGTTAGCAGAACCTATCCCATGCAACAAAAATAAGTTTGAGGACAGAGCTTTCTCATATGCTGCCCCAAAACTCTGGAATAGTTTGCCAGAAAAAGTGAGAACAATAAACACTTTAGAAAGTTTCAAGAATAATCTTAAAACTCACTTGTTTAAACAATCCTACCTCTGAGCTCATTTGAGCAGCGCTAATGAGCAGTTTACTGGAATTAGCGCTATATTAAGTTATTATCTTTATAACCATATATTTGTCCAGGCCCATGCTTTGTAACGCAGGATCTCAGCTGTTGCTTACCTGACTTGCCTGAAACTCTGCCAGACATTCTAAATATGTTTGATCTCTGTTTTGCCACCTCATAAGCATGATTTGACTATTTTCTCTCCTTTAACAGCCCTTTTTATAAAATAACAGGTGAACGTTTGAAGGTAAAACACACATACTGCCGTATTGAACCTCACTTTGGCCCAGTCCCATGACAACGTCGTATGAACTTCATGACGTTATGTCACCTGACCAGCACCCGGATAATCATAACACGTTCTAATTGAGGGTACGCGTTCTTTTTGAGTTAATGCAAGCGTTCTTATTGAGTGGCTCTCTCACTAATCTAGCTATTTTTCCAAAACATGACCTTTTCTGTTGTAAATCTCACTTTATGGAGTGCCTATATTAATCAAGCAAATATGGTAAGCCAGTGGCATGGCGTAATACACAGAGCCTCTTATGAAAGTGGTTCAAGGTCCCATACTCATCAGTTGGGTGCAAGACACCATTGAGTGAAGACCTGTGGTTCTGTTTGATAAAAATTTTCTCTTTGCTGAACTTGCAGTCAGAAATACATAAAAGAACACACTTAACTCATTTCTTGAACTTGCCCAGGCTGCCTGCTGTGCATGGCTACTCTGCTTTTGTATGCTGGCATTGCACATTTCCAATGCACTGTGACAGTCAAACTAGAAATGCCCATTCAGGCACATGTGAGACTTATCTTTCTTGGCCACTGCCCAGTGGCTGAGTGACATTAAAAAAAACATAGGCCGTTGGGCACTGTTAGAAAGGACGTAAAAAGAGGCAGATTATGATTTTCTAATGATCAGGGGACCAAGATGAGGGGAGTAAACAAGAGGGACAAGATAGGGTCCTAGAGGGAGGATACATAAGGTTGCCCAGATTATCTTAAGAATCTTTCCAGTTTCAGCTGTTCAGAAAAGTTGAAGTGGATTTATCCGGGAGTCACCATGAGTAAAGACAGTTGTGGATAGATAGATTAGGGGACTATGCCAGAAAGGGGGGGGTGGGCGGCAAATGAGGGGGCGGCCAGAAACGGACAATTGAGGGGAACAGGAGGGTTTGGGGCAAAATGAGGGGGCCAGAGAGAAGGTGGCAATATGAGGCGGGTTAGAAGTGGGGGGGGGGGATGGGGGAGGAAATGAGGTGGGCCAGGAGGGGCCAAATGAGGGGGGAGGGGCAGGAGTGGAGGGGGGCAAATGAGGGAGCCAGAAGGGGGGGGGGTGAGGTAGGCCTTGAGAGAGGCAAAACGAGGGGGGAGGCAGCAGGGAAGCTAGGGGGCAAGTTTGGGGGGGGGGGGTGGCAAGTGGCCCAGGAGGATGGGGAGAGGTGACAGTGGGTGACAGTGGTAAACTTTAAATTCTATACCACAGAGGCAAAAAATATTATTCCATTATATAAATTTATGTCAATACTCACCTGTCCCGTCGTAAGACGGGTACCCTGCTAGTTATTATTATAAAGTCGACCGAATCAATAATATAGATAGAGAGAATCAGACTTGGTGATGGAAAACGGAGCATATCTCAGCTTCTGTTCAACCAATCTTTATGATCTAAACGCCGTTGGAATCTGCATAAAAGACCCAATTGTAAAAAATAAGCACAAATCGATTATCTGAAGTAAAAAATTTGAAAAATTGTAGCTAGATTATAGCACTAAGGTCAAAATTTAGCACCCTGAAAAGCTTTACGGATTGAACTGACGGCTCATCAATGGGAGGCCTCATGGCAGGATACACCCCCCGCTCCCTTTTCTTATTCCCGTAATATCAGCTACCCCCCACTTTACCCCCTCTTTGCCCCTGCTTCCCCCACTTGCCATCCGCTAGCCCCCACTTGCCCCCGCTTGCAGCCCACTTGCCCCCGCTTATCCCAGTCTTGTCCCACTTGCCTCCCACTAGCCCCCGCTAACCCCCACTTGCCTCCCGCTAGCCCCCGCTTACCCCCACTTACCCCCACTTGCCTCTCGCTAGCCCCTGCTTACCCCCACTTACCCCCTCTTGCCCTCTGCTTCCCCCCACTTGCCCCACATAACCTCCTACTTTCCCCCAATTACCCCATCTTTCCCCTCAGTTACCCCCAAACAACATTTTCTTATGTTAGTTTTACCCCGTAGGGTTGGGGGTGTATCCTGTCATGAGGCCTTTTTGGTGAAAAAAAAAGTGCTATCTGGTTCCAAGTCTCGACAAAAAAAAAAAAAAAAAAATTTGGTTGAGCCCGGTCCAGGCACTGTGACACATCTTTCACTCAGGGCATGAAATTCACACAAAAGTTATTCAAAGGCCTAAAATGGAAAGAAAATTTGACCATCAAACCTCAATAATTTCCAATTAAGAAATGGATGGATTATTGGTGCTTTACGTCCGGTATTTGTGCACTTGGTAGCCTAATTAGAACAGGAGTAGGACACAGCAATGAGGCGACGGACGATTGACAGACCTGCCCAGCAATAGTCCGGTTGACCCTGCAAGAGCTGGTTTCGAACCCGGGACCCAGCGATTGGCATCCCCAGCATGCAACCACTGAGCTAGCCTCCCCCCCCCCCCCCATCAAAACTAACATACCTTGAAGGTGACATTGTTGCGGCTGCCAAAAGAGATTAATTCTAAGTACAATGCAAGCTAAATGTCACGGATGCAAAGAAAGGAGGCAAAAAAAAAAGTTTACATGGAATTACTTTGATTGAAAAAAGATGGTGAGTTGATTGCCGGTTACAAAGAGTGAACACAGTGAGAGTAATTGGGGGGGGGGGGGGTAACATAACACAGCAATATATGGAATTATCTTTTTGTTTCAAAAAAAAAAAAAAATAGAGTCCAACACTTTTTGCAAAAATTTTGCTCGAAAACGCAAATATCTCATAAAGTAGAAGAGATATCAGCATCTGGTTTTAACCACTCATATGACACTTTGTTTCTTCGTCTTTTTGTGCCATAAATTTTTGCAAATTTCTCAAAGAGCAGTACATGCCAATGACTTAAAAAAGTTTTTTCAAAAAAAATTTATTGGAAAAAGTTTTGAAGAAAACCCTTTGATATTGCATAAACCTGGTCCCAGAACAAAACGAAAAAAAAAAAAAAAATATGGTTTGCGAAACTTGAACGATTCCCCTACTTATGCATTTTGCCACCCAAAAAATGTCCAAAATGAGGGGTAAAAAAATTTTAAACTTTCTTTGGAATTTGAAAGGTACCTGAACATGAAAGTTCATTACAATCGAAGAATAGCTGCACTTTTCCCACGCCGGTACTATAATCGACTGCGACGCTATGAGGAAAAGAATGAAAAACGTGCATTTCGCAATTTCTTCAATAACTTAAAAACCGCAACGGGGATTTTTACGAAAATTTGTCAGTAAAGACTCCAAATGAGTCTTGTTGCCTCAGTTAGATTTGGACATTTTAGCTTTAATAGGTGCCGAGTTACTGATTTTTAAATATGGTATGTTGAAAAGACTTCAAATGTGTCATGTTGCCTCTGTCAGATTTGGACATTTTAGCTTTAATAGTTACCGAGTTACTGATTTTTAAATATGGTATGTTGAAGAGCCCCCTAGTGGCCAAAATCTACATGGAGACTCCGAGGTAAAATGTTTCACTACATTAGTAAAGAGGACCAATAGACCAATCACTCACAAGAAGAACAGCTAAGTCAATGCATTTTGTAATTGAAAAAATAGATAAAACCTCCTTTTTTGAATTTTCTTTGAAATGTTCTAACATCTTAAGGAAACTGGTTAGAAGCCTGGAAATGGCAGCAAAAGATGCATTGTAGTTGGGTTCATATGTCTATCAAAAAAAAATCATACCCTAAGAGGGAAAGATTTTGAATTGTGACCATTTTCCAAAAGTAGCGTTCTACAAAAGCCCCATCTAAGCGTGCAACTCCTGGTACTTGTTACATGTTATAGGTGGCGCTGTGGCATGGTTGGTAAATTTTATGCCTCCACCCCCCCCCCCACCAAATTTCTGCATAGATGGACTGAGCAATTTCTGTTCTTTATGTTACTGTCATTTTTAAACAACTCAAACATTTTCAATTGCCTAATTATGAGAGTCATCTCAGAATTGGGCACAATAGCTTGCTGGACTGGGGGGGGGGGGGGTTCCCAGACTTGGAGCCACAGAATTCCTTGGTTACCTTTATGAATAAGGTCTAAATAATTATTCAAAGCAGTCAACATCATAAAACTTGTTCTACAGGTCCAGTTGCTAGGGAATCACAAGGGAATTCCCGTTTATTGACATTTGAATTTTGAAAGCAGCAATCTGATTGGCTGATAAATAAAACCCCTGAATACAACAATTCATGATTGTCCAATGTAATAATTTTATCTCGCAAATTGAAGTCGACATAATAACCGAATTCGCCCGAGCGAAGTCGATCCGAGCCCTTCGTAGCCAATCAAAAAGAAGCATCGAACGAAAGTGCCCGAACCGTCCTCCGCCATTTTGGCTCGCTTGAAGGATTGAAGTGCCTACTGCTGGTAAGCAGTATTTTTGTACTTTGTATGAGAATCAACCTGTGATTCTGTTTTTTCTTGGGGCTGTCTTGGTTAAGAGGCCATTGTCAGTGTTTTTACACTTAGTTTGGCGCCAGGTTACGGCGGCCGTGGACGTGAACGCTTGGTTAAGGCTCGTCAGTCAAATGTAGAATTTGTCTTGTTTTGACAGCTGTCAAATTTGGACTTGTTCATAAATATTATTTCTTGTCAAGCCACGTCAATTGGGACGGGTTTTAGACTGGAGGGATTTTTGAAATATGTAAATGGTACGAGCATTTTGGGGTAAAAGTCGGGAACTCATCTTTTTGGCATATTTCAGGTATGCTGAATCCAAAAAAACGGTTCCCAAACGATATTCCAGGTCCTTCACCTCCTAATTTGCATAACAAAATGGCCGCCAAAATCAGCAAGTTTTTGATCGTTTTAAAGCAGTAAACTTCAATATACTACTGTTTAGGAGAGCAAAAAAGGCAAACTTAGTGGCTCAATCAATGTTATGAAGACTAGGGAATAAGACACACCATTTTAGAATTAATTATACAAGTTTGATGGTCATTGATATGCTAATTAGTAGCCGCCATTATACAATAATGCCTTTTCTTCACTAACTTCCTTACTAATCAACCAAATTAAACAAATTAAGGTTTTATACCAATTTTTTGAGGGTCAGTGAAGGTGATGAAACCATCTATTAGGTCATAATCCAATATTAATTATGCAAGAATAACGGTCATTAATTTGCTAATTGGCGATGAAATATTACAAAAAATAACAATATTCTTAGTATCTTCTCTGCTAATCCAGCAAACTTTACAAATTAAAGTTCTATACCAATATTTTAAGAGTCAATGAAGATAATGAACTTATTTAAAAAGTGATAACACTAATGAAATATTAATTATGGAAAAATAATAGTCATTAGTATGCTAAATAGCGATGAAATATTACAGAAAAAAAGAAGTATTTTCATATTCTCTCTGCTAATCCAGCCTACTTTACAATTAAAGGTTCAGTTCCAAAGCTTGAAGAGTCAAAGGATATTGAATTTATTTATAAAGTCATGACATTCATAAAATACTAAAATGCAAGAA
Source organism: Platynereis dumerilii (assembly GCA_026936325.1). NCBI lineage: Eukaryota > Metazoa > Annelida > Polychaeta > Phyllodocida > Nereididae > Platynereis > Platynereis dumerilii. The sequence goes on along the minus strand of JAPTHN010000004.1, from coordinate 62,043,207 downwards.
TAATCGTCATTTGTTCGTATATATAATATATATATGCTAATTAGCAATGCTTTATTACAGAAAAACATGTTTTTCTAAATATCTGCCCTATTAACAAACAAATTTTGCAAATAAAACTTCTATGCCACTGCCTAAAAGGTAAAGAAACTCATTCATAAACCCATAAAACTCATAATATATTAATAATGCAAGAACAATAGTTATTTGTATGATTATATGCGATGCCATACTTGCAGAAAAAGGTGTTTCTTCAGAATTTTCAGGGACTCAATGCATGATGAGCTCTTGGAATTCAGCAAAGTTCCCATTGATCATATCTTCCTGACTAGGTGTATCAAGCTGAAATATGCATTATTGGAAGACCCCTCAACTCAGAAATGAAGTCACCTTGCCACTCCAATTATACGTAAAAATATTCTGAGGCAATACTGACAGTGACACTCCTACTATAATAAAACTGCTACTTTCCCCTTATACCAGTAAAGCCTACATGAAGAGCAGACAGAGTATTCATTCTTTTAATTAAAAAATTGGATGTGTGCATGGAACACTGGTAGTGAGAGAGAAAGGTAGGGATGGTCAGGAGATATTCTAATAGGACCACTTGACGGAGACAATTGAGCGACAAGGGAGGAGGAGGGTACCAAGAGAAACTGGGAGCAAGCAGGGAAGGAGGAGGCATTTATATAAGGTGGAGCCAAAGAGTTATGGAAGAACCACTCTGGAGATGGAGGCAAGAGCTGTGGAAGCAGACAAAAGAGGGAAGAGCGGCAGGGTAGGAGGCAATGCAGGGAGGAGGAAACCAATAATATTAGGAAGGAGCTAAGAAGTAGACAGTGAAGAGGGGACAGATGAGCTATTGAGTGGGGAGGCAGGAGTTAGGCAGGAGGCAGGAGCTAGGCAGGAGGCAGGAGCTAGACAGGAGGTAGAGGAGCATGCATAGATTGCGGAGGAAAAAAGAGGTGAGCAGAGAGGTATGAAACACAATTTGACGAAGCAAAAGCATTTGGAATAACTTGGGATGGGGCTGATTGGGAAAAGACAGAGGTCAGAGAGAGGAGGGAATGGCTGTTGTGGAGGCAAGAGCTAGGAGGAGGCAACCAGGTAGGAGACAGGAGCTATCAGGCAGAAGGGGAGAGCTAGGAAGTAGGCTGAAAACCAGAGAGCTTAAGTTTCACATTTGATTGCTGCATTTGATCCCACACAGAATACCAAATGATAACGATTTGAATTGTTATGCCCTTCTTTATTTTGTTCATAAAATCTAGGTAGATATCACTGATATTATTATGTTATAAATTGAGTTCATGATCTTCATTGACCCTTTAAGTATTGCAGACTAATTTTGAAAAAAAAAACTAAAATTTGTAGGAGAACTTCCTTTGCTTAAGTTTGTTTGATGCATTGGAAAGATATAAGAATACACTTTTTTATTTTCAGTTATACGACACTGCTAATTTTGCTGACTACAGATCTTGCATAACTAATAACAGATGAATGAAATGACTTCGTCAATGACTTCCTCATTGACCCTTAAAATATTGGAATATACATTTTAATTTGTAAAGTTTGCAGGATTAGCAGCATTGAAAACTGTTCTTCTGATATATGTCATGCTAATTATCATACTAATAACAATCATTTTTCCATAATTAATATTTGATGACAGTTATGACTTTATGAATAAGTTCATTATCTTCATAGACTTTAAAACATTGGTATAGACCTTTATCCTTTAATATGTAAAGATTCCTGGATCAGCAGAGAAGACCCTGCGAAGATTGGTATTTTTTGTAATATTTCGTCGCCAATCACCATACTTATGACCATTATTCTTGCATAATTTGTATTGGATAAATGTTATGACTTAATAGATGGTTTCATCATCTTCATTGACCCTCAAAACATTGGTATAGAACCTTAATTTGTTAAATTTGGTTGATTAGTAAGAAAGTTATTGAAGAAAAGGCATTATTGTATAATGGCGGCTACTAATTAGCATATCAATGACCATCAAACTTGTATAATTAATTCTAAAATGGTGTGTCTTATTCCCTAGTCTTCATAACATTGATTGAGCCACTAAGTTTGCCTTTTTTGCTCTCCTAAACAGTAATATATTGAAGGTTACTGCTTTAAAATAATAAAAAAATTGCTAATTTTGGTGGCCATTTTGTTATGCAAATTAGGAGGTGAAGGACCCGGAATATCGCTTGGGAACCGGTTTTTTCGGAATCGTCATACCTGAAATATGCTAAAAAGATGGGTTCCCGACTTTTACCCCAAAATGCTCGTACCTCTCTAAATAAAGCCATTTTTCAAAAATCCCGCCAGTCTATTTTAAGTACAGTGGGTGTGTTCTTTCAGGTTTGTCAGAACTACTGGTGATTGTGCCTTAGATTTTTTCTAATTCACATCTTGTCTTTGCCAGATCACCATGGCTGAAGAGTCAGGCAAGGGAACATCCATGGAGAGCCATGACAGCTCCTCCGAGTCAGGGGACGTCCTCAGGGACCCCCGCCTACCAGACGAGATGACCGGGGAGGCGTCGTCGTCCTTTCCGGCAGGTGATGCGCGGCTGGCAGGCCACGTTACGTACCCGTTGAGGCCGGGGGCTATGGCCGGTTTTTGGGGGTCACCCTACCACTGGGGCATGCCGCCCATGCCGTCGATGCTTGGAACACCTATGATGGCCCCACCCCCGGGGATGGTCCCGCAGATGGCTATGCCAACCATGGCAATGCCGATGGGTGTGTCGCAGGACTGTGGTGCTGACACTGAGGACCCACCAGCGAAACGGCACAAGATGTACGAACCGAACCCGGTTCAAGAAGGGACCTGGAACTTGCTCGATGAGCAGAAAGACCATTTGCTCCGCTTCATGAGGGAGTTGACTCCGGAAGCTTTGAAGCAAATGAGGGAGGATTGTCCCAAGCCAGCGGATGGCTTTCTTAAGCCACGGACACTGGACAAGGAGCTGCTTCAGCTTCTGAAATCACCGGCAGTTGTAGATCGGGCCAAGGATGTTGACGGCATGCTCAGGGCTATATTTTTATCAGCGGCCGATGTGATGGGTCCCTTGGGGAAGGCTTGGGCTTCCGTGCACAAGGGCCATGAAAGGGCCCAGGATGGACTGGACCCGGAGTGTGACATTAAGGAAGTGGTGTCTTTATTGGAACATGCGTCCGCATTTGTTGGGCATTTGTTGTATTTGATCGATCAGAAGCGGAGATCCGCAAGTCTGAAAGCCTTCTTGAAAGAGGCCAAGAAGGCAGGACCCCTGCTCAAGGAGGGCGAGGCAGCGTCAGATGGGTGGCAGGAGGCCCCAACGGTTTTGTTTGGCCAGAAGTTCTTTACGGAGAATTTGAAGGCGACGGCCAAAGAATCGAAAGCCCTCGAAGAGGTTAAGAAGTCCCTGGGACAGTGGACCTACAAACCCCGGGCCAAGACCGCACCGCAGCCCTTTCGAGGGGGCCCCACTGGGAGAAATCTACAGTGGGGCGACTACGGCAAGTTTGGCCATCAGTACCCCCACAATGAACCCGCAAAGCAAGCTGAGGGCACCGGAAGCACCAAGAGCTTCAACTCACGAGGCCGAGGAGGTGGCAACGCCAGAAAGTCCGGAGGCCGTGGCAAAGCCACTGGAAAGCCCAGGTATGTTGAGTGGGTTGACGGGGGGGTTGACTCAAGGGAAAGAAATCTCATTGCAGGAGTTGATTCCACACGATGGAGTCAAGCAACTGGATTGGGATACCAGTGGTATTTCCCAATGGAAGGTAGGTGGCCGTTTGAGACATTTCAGCCACAACTGGCAAATTGTTACACAGGACCCAGTTATCCTGGAAGCAGTACAGGGGTACCGCTTAGATCTGCTGGCAGAACCACCAAAGGTGAGTATGGTTCCACCACTGCACTTTTCTCAGGAAGAGGCAGGTCTTGTCAGTTCGGAGATTCAGAGTTTGTTGGACAAACAGGCAATTGCTCCAGTGGAACCGGAACAGGTGAAGTTCTGGAGTCAGCTCTTCCTTCGAGAAAAGAAAGGGGGGGCAAAGACCGGTATTCAACCTGAAGAAGCTCAACAAGTATGTAAGATACGAGCACTTCAAGATGGAGAACATGACAATGTTGCCAGATCTGATCCAACCAGGGGACAGGATGGTGAAGACAGATATCAAGGATGCTTATCTCAGCATTCCGATGGCACAGGATCAGTGGAAATATCTAGGGTTTCTGTGGCAGGAAATAGCATACACTTTTCGGGTCTGCCCCTTTGGACTGGGATCGGCTCCCAGGCTGTTCACCAAAGTGACAAAACCAATAGTGGCCTTTTTGAGACGACTGGGCGTGCGACTAATCCTGTACCTGGACGACTGTCTGATTCTGAACCAAAACAAGGAAGATCTGGTTCGCGATCGGGACACAGCGTTGTGGCTGTTTCAAATGTTGGGTTTCGTTGTGAATTGGAAGAAGTCCATTCTAACTCCTACCCAAGAGATCGAGTTCCTAGGATTCCAGGTGAGTTCAGTTTCAATGCTACTCAGTCTGCCTCTCGACAAGATGAGCGATATTCAGAGTCGTTGTATGGCCATGATAAATTGCGAGAGAACATCAGTCCGCAAATTGGCAAAACTGATTGGCAAGTTGACAGCCACTGCTCAAGCAGTCCTTGCAGCTCCCCTACACTACAGAAGGCTTCAGATGGGGAAGACCAAAGCTTTGATGAGGGGACACCAATGTTACGAGAGCTTGGTAGAAGTGACTCCGGAGTGCAAAACAGAACTCCGTTGGTGGGTAAGTCAATTAGCAGAGAGCAATGGCAAGGCTATCATGAGAGACCAACCGGACATGGTGATCACGACCGATGCCTCCAAGGTAGGTTGGGGGGGGGGGGAAGTGAATGGCATGAAGACTCAAGGCCAGTGGTCCCTGGAGGAGTCCAATCTCCACATAAACATATTGGAAATGAGAGCAGCAAAGTTTGTGCTGAAGGCGTTCACCAAGGACAAGAGCAGGATTCACTGCCACTTTCGGCTGGACAACAGTTCCTGCGTTGCCCAGATAAACAAGATGGGCGGGACGAGATCAGTACCGCTGTTGGAGGCAGTGAGTCGTCTGTGGGAATATTGCTTGGCGAAGGAGATCACAATTACTGCCGAGCATATTCCAGGGAAGATGAATGTCATCGCAGACGAACAGTCCAGAGTTTTCAAGGACTCCAGCAACTGGAAGTTGATGCCGGAAGTGTTCCGGAGCATTCAGCAGGCTTGGGGGCCTTTGCAAATAGATCTATTTGCAGACAGGTTGAATGCCCAGTTGGAGAGTTATGTGAGTTGGAAACCGGATCCGAAGGCAGTGCAAGTGGATGCTTTCTTAATGGAGTGGAAAGACAAGAAGGCGTATGCATTTCCACCATTCTGTATGATTGGGAGGTGCCTTGCGAAGATCCAGTCGGAGAAGGCGACGGTTGTAATGATCACACCAATCTGGCAGACTCAGGTGTGGTATCCCCAACTTCTTCAGTTAGCGGTGGAACACCCTATGCTACTGCCACCGCTACCTCGACTGTTGATGTCTCCAATGGGGGAGACTCATCCTTTGATTCAAGAAGGGAAACTGCAGTTGGCAGCATGGAAAGTTTCCGGGAACAGCCTGTTGATCCAGGCCTTTCGCAGGCAGCTAGAGATCTCATCCGAGACTCGCGGCGATCAGGGACTCGGAAGGCTTACAGCTCTTCCTGGGAGAAGTGGAGCTGCTGGTGTGGTACCAGAAGGTTGGATCCAGTTTGTGCCCCTGTGGAGGCTATTGTGAATTTCCTGACTGAATGCTTTGAGTCAGGGTTAGAGTACAGTACTCTCAATGGACACAGGTCAGCCATTTCAGCTGGACACCTTGGATTTCAGGGCATGAAGGCTGGTCAACACCCAGAGGTATGTGCGTTGTTGAAAGGAGTTTTCAATAGAAGACCGCCTCAACCGAGGTATACGGATACATGGGACGTTGACCAAGTACTGAACATGTTCCGGCAGTGGCCGGTAGACTCAGGATTAGACTTGAAGCAGTTGTCCTTGAAGGTTACAATGCTTATGGCTTTGACAGGTGCAGTGCGGCAGTCGGAACTGCAGTTACTCAATGTGACTCACATGCTGGATTTGGGAGACTCCATCCAGTTTCTCATTGGAGGTTTGACAAAGACAAGGAAGGTAGGCCAAGGACCGGTTCCTTTAAATTTTGTTACATATCCCCAGGAGGAAAAGTTAGATGTGGTCCAGTGTATCCGGGCTTATGTGGCCAGAGTGGCCAGATTGAGAGGTAGACATGAACAGTTACTGGTCAGTTTTGTTAAGCCTCACAAACCAATAGCACCGTGTTCGGTGGCTAGATGGCTTCAGATGGTCATGCAAATGGCTGGGATTGATACGAGTAAGTATAAGGCCCATTCCACAAGAGGAGCTTCTACGTCTAAGGCAAAGACTTTGGGTTTGTCGTCGCATGAGATCATGCAGAGGGCTAACTGGACGAGGGAAAATACTTTCAAAAGGTATTATTGTAGAGAAATTCCTGGTCAGGTTTTTCAATCAGCTGTCTTGAGTGACCGCACTGGGCGTTAAACATTCGGTTATTATGTCGACTTCAATTTGCGAGATAAAATTGTTAATTTTATCAGTGTGCTTTGCACACGCTCATGAAATTAGAATTTCATGAGCAAATTTAAGTCGACATAATAACATCCCACCCAAACCGCCCTAATTATGTGTTTGTTTTTTTGCAGTGCGGAAAAGGCCTAGAGCTTGAGGGGGACAGCTTGGTGTACATATGTATATATGTTGATTTTTTCACACAATCATTACAAGATTAATTTGTTACTTCGTTGGAGAGAATACAGTTCAATTTACCTTTAATTAGGTAAGTTACTTTCTCTTATTAATTTATTATCAACTGGTGCCACTGAAGTGGGAGGTGATGGGAGGATCAGTTGGCACAGCCCTTTTATATTTTATTTCTTCAAGCGATCCTAAATGTGGGCGTAGGACGGTTCGGGCACTTTCGTTCGATGCTTCTTTTTGATTGGCTACGAAGGGCTCGGATCGACTTCGCTCGGGCGAATTCGGTTATTATGTCGACTTAAATTTGCTCATGAAATTCTAATTTCATGAGCGTGTGCAAAGCACACTGATAAAATTAACAATTTTATGTAGAATTTTTGTCTTTGAGCACCACTCCATCTTCCCTGATAATTTTGTGAAGATAAACACAGTGCATCACCCTTTATTATTGCAATTATTATTAATATAACTATATTATTGGTAATTATTGGTAATTATTGGTAATTATTAAATAGGAAATGTTCAAAATTTTTTTCCAAACAAAAATGTTTTCAAATAAGATGTCCCCAAAAAAAGTTCGAAAATATATTTTTTTTCCAAAAAACTAAATGTTCAAAAAAATATAGCTACATTCCAAAAAAAAAAATTGAAAAAAAGAGAAATTCTAAAAAATGAAAAAACGTTTGAAAATATAATTTTCAAAAAGGGATATTTTCCCTAAAAATTATTTTTAACATCTTCTTTAATATTAATTACAGTCCTTGTCATATTTACGTGGAATCTCAAGTTTTTTTTCTATGCTGTTGAACTGTGATGTCAGAGATGACTCTTTTCTAGCATTGCAATATATGTAAATTAACTACAAGCTGTGATGTCATTTCAGACTGGGTCAGATTCCCCAGCTTCTAGCCAATGTTGATCCTCCTGAACTGAGCGTCACAGTTTCAACACAGTGTCAGAGTAAGAGTTTTATCAGGGATAGCCCCTACAACTACGTCATCACAGCTTGATAGCCAATGGGCTGACCGTAAACTACGTCATCACAGTTCAAACATTGATATATTGAAGGAAGCATTACATTTTTGATCCCAATGATTTATCACAGCAATCACCAGTCTAATCCTACCAAATGGCAGCTTTGTGAGCATTCACAGTAAACAACTGTTATAATCCTCCCAGAGTTGTTTGATAAATCTACAAACTTGCTAACTTACAACTTTAAACTTTGATGGAAGTTGGAATAAACAGAAGGCTTTGACAATTTGTTTGTAAACACATGGCTTATGTTATGTATATTTGTTCTGGCAGCCCATTGGCTGAGAGGCTGTGATGTCAAACTTGCATGGGTTTTTCCCAGACCCAATTTCAACTCTGACACTGAGTTGAAACTGTGATGCTCAGTTTGGTGGATTTGCATTGTTTAGAAGCTGGGGAATCTGACCCAGTTTGAAATGACATCACAGCTTGTAGTTAATTTACATATATTGCAATGCTAGAATAGAGTCATCTCTGACATCACAGTTCAACAGCATAGAAAAAAAAACTTGAGATTCCACGTAAGTATGACAAGGACTATAAGCTTTCCACCCTATTTCTCAATTTTTTTTTCCACTTTTATTGAACAATCCTAACGCTCAACGACCTCGCGAAGAACATCGACGAAAACCACCAGACTGATGTAATTCTGTTAGACTTTTCTAAAGCCTTCGATAAGGTGCCACACCAGCGTTTGCTCCACAAAGCCAAATACTATGGTGTTAACACAGGCACTCATGAATGGATCCGCGATTTCCTTCGCGGAAGGCAACAGAAGGTCCTAGTGGATGGAGTTACTTCAGCTTCCGCACCAGTCCTTTCAGGAGTCCCCCAGGGTAGTGTACTTGGCCCCCTACTGTTTCTGATCTACATCAATGATCTTCCAGACTACATCAAATCATCATCAGTTCGGCTCTTCGCTGACGACTGCGTGGTATATAGAAAAATCAAGAATGACACGGACGTTAAGCTGCTCCAAGAAGACCTAGACCATCTTCAAAACTGGGAGAAAGACTGGGAAATGGAGTTCCATCCCCAAAAGTGCCAGCTGCTCAGAGTGACCAACAAAAAGAAAATCATCAATGCCAAATACAACATCCATGGCCACACCCTAGACAATGTAGAGACAGCAAAATACCTGGGAGTAACAATGGACAGATCGTTGACATGGAACCAGCACATAGCGGACATATCAAGGAAAGCTAATGGAGTCAAATCATTCCTGCAAAGGAATCTACATCAATGCCCTAGGAAGACAAAGACATCCTGCTATGAGTACCTGGTGAGACCACTGCTAGAATACGCCAGCACCATCTGGGACCCGTGGACCAAGAACAACATCAACAAATTAGAAGCAGTACAACGGAGATCGGCGAGGTTCAGCCTCAACGACTACTCTCCTTATAGCAGCCCAACATCAATGCTGGAAGAACTGAAATGGCCGACTCTCGCAGAAAGAAGAGCAAGAAGCAAAGTTACCATGATGTATAGGATAGTTCACCATCAGGTAGCGATAGATCCAGCAATGCTAATACCAGCCACAGCAAGCAATAGAGGACACACCTCCAAATTCCATCTACCATATGCAAGGACTCATGCCTATAAAAACTCCTTCTTCCCAAAGCAATACGACTGTGGAACTCTCTGCCTCCACACATAGTCGACAGCAAAACAATAGACAGCTTTAAAGCAAACGTCAATAAATCCCTCCTACTTGGATAAATTAAAGGGGAGATTATGTGGATTTTAAATTGCACTTATATGTATATACACAGAGACTTTTATGATTGACTGCACTGCTTCACATATGCACCGGTGCGTAATACTCTGAACGAGGACTGCACCTTAAAGAAAGAAGAAAAAAAGAAGAAGAACAAACCTGAATACAAAAGTGAATTTCGAAAATAATTTGGATATTAGTCATATTACAATTCAGAGTCTTTAGAATCTATTTTTTTTCATTCAGGCGGTCCCGTCTTCATGCTTTGGCACAATCTTTGATATTACATGTACTGAATAAGGGCCGACCAGACAATAGTTGGGGGGGGGGCTATGGACTTTATACCCCTGGACGAATTTTTTTTTGCGGCGTGTCAAAGAACAATTTTCTGCATGTGCAATCGCGACAAACTTTTTTATCGGAATTTTAACATTACGGTACCCTAGCTACAGGTGACTTTTTTTTTTATTCCCATGTGAACAAATTTTTTTTTTCTGTGTCAAGTGGACAATCTTTTTTTTCACCAAATATCATAGCTCCCCCCCCCCACCCCTAAAGATCATCTGGTCGGCCCCAAAATCAAACCAACCAAAAAAAGTCATGTCCTTTACACAAGAGGACAGCACCTGTCAGCGGCTTATTCACTTCCCCGTGCAATAATTTTGCATCCACGGCGAAGAAATAGTACGATCTTGAAAGTTTTAATTTATTATTTACTTCTGACAGGTGGTCATCTAGCTTTCTGGGGATTTTCTAACAAAACCACTTCGACGACTTTTAAATAATTTTGAATGACATCTAGAAATATTTCCTTTTAAGGGAATTTAAGCGCGCATGAATTTTGATATAGAGCGCGCGATTAGGTCAGGTGAGTCAGTGAGTTGAAACATGGTCGCACAAGGAATTCAGTGATAATGAAGTTGTTGCGACTTTTCTCTTCTAAAATGGATACCACGGGCTTGGAGCTTATGGTTTTAGTTTTTCTATGTTTAGGTAAGTTGGTTCTAAAGGTTTGCATTTGTTTCATTGTGCGGGAAATTGTTAAACTTTAGTGAACACCTGAAGAAGTTCTGAGTTTTGTTTGGAAGAATCGGAGGAGGGGCTGATCAACTCGAAAAACGTGAAATCTTTCAGCAGACGTTATTGCATAATTCACCTGTATCTGTCAATTTAAAACTGTAATAATGGAGCTGTATTTAAGTAGAGACACTGTAACTTCTATGTAATTCGTGTTTGGTTCCCAGAATCTCAAGATTTCGTCCGATCTTTGTGTTCAGCTGTTGACCTAGTTTTGGGGATTTTTAACTGCTTTCAAAAATCACTCATGTGGAACCGAGTTTGTTTTGTGTGTTTATTGAATTGCGACAGGGCTGAATTGCGAAAATGCAACCACTGTATATGAACAATGAATCTGAAATGTTGCCAGTTAGCCTAATTAATTTTTAAATGCCTATTTTAGTATTGAAATACTATTTCACATTATTTGTTTTGTCTGTTTGTGTGGGACAGTGTGGTGTTATTCCTGTAAATTTCAGGGAATATTGAATTTGTATGGTAATCTTCGCCAATTAATCCATTTGTTTTGGCCTCATGACTGACATGATTTATAGGCCTAAGTACTAAGTGGACTAAGTAGATTTATCTATCAGGGTTTCTTTTCGTAAGAAGGAATGCATTGTTTGTAAAATTTTACCATTATAATATGGCCGAGGCTATTTACCGAGCCGGGCTCTGGCAATAGCAAGTAATTGCCTATTCCCCGAGCCCAGCCGGCTCGGCCAATAGCAATCTTATTCCTATCGACCCAGCCTGGCTCTGTCAGTAGCAAGTTGATTGCTAATGACAGAGCCAGCTCGGTCAATAGAAACGTGTCTATTGACCGAGCCGGGCTCGTTCTGCAGCATAAACATTGCTATTTACCGAGCCCAATACAATTTACATGCTGTTTTGCCATTAAAATGTCTTAATCTTACTTCAAAACGATCGTTCTGGCACATGGCCGAGCCGGCGCTGGGATTCGCTCAGGCCAGCAATGACAACCAGCCAGGATGTTTGCTTCCCGCTGGGTAAGCATGGTGGCCTCCCCTGGCGGGAGAGTTAGAGGGAGCAGTCATTGAATGTTACTTTATTTATCTACACTCATATAACTTAGAATAACGTTGATTTCCTCACAAATATTAATAAATCATCACTTACCTTGGTCAGGTACAATCTTACACTCTAAATAAAATAATTTTGAACAACTTCTAGAAATTTTAAAACTTTTATTTTTGCATTTTATGACAATTCAAATTACCGGCCGCTCCCGCGGCTCGGCCGATAGCTATGTTTCTATAGAACGAGCTGGCTCGGTCTATAGCAATCTGCAGTGCTATAGACCGAGCCCGGCTCGGCGAATAGCCAGTGCCTTAAAATATTTTTGTCTTATTTCAGGTCACTGCAGTTTCACACAATTTACAGTTAGTCCTAGGAATTTAGTGGCACAGTCAAATACAGCAGTTACACTTGTTTGTGAGACAGACCCAACATCATCTTCAAGAAACATTGCATGGTCACGTTCGGATGGAGTAGACACTTTTGAAATAATTGCAATAGATGGTGATATTGAGCCTGGATTTGAAGGCAGATATTCTGTTGATTATCTGTCTAGAACTGGCGTGGGTTCTCCTACTACATCTCGATCTGTGTTGACAATTGAAGATGTTCAAGCCAGAGAAGCTGGAACTTACATGTGTAATTATTTGACCAACGATGCATACTCTCAGCTTATGGTAATAGGTAGGTCAACAACATCACCTTGCATTTTGCATTGTTCTGTGAAAGTGTTGAACATTTCATTTGTACCAAATTTTATATTTTGATATTATTTTTCGAATAATTAACAAATGAAATTTCTACCCCAATTTTAATTGACATTCATCAAATAATAAAATTCTATCTTTGTCTTAATTCTTTAAATTATTTTTTGGTAAAATTGATGTTTGATGTATCTGTTAAATTGCAAATATTTATGACTTCTGTTGTCAGACAGACCGTAATTGAAAGAAAATAATTTTATTGCAGAATCAGAACCACAAACGAGCTCCAATGTGACATCATTAGATACAGTGATAGAGGGCGAGACAATTGGCCTGGAATGCTTTGTCAGTTATAGTTCAGCAATATCTTGGCCACCTCTAATAATATGGCGGGAAGCATCAGCAGGTGATTTGACCGCAATTGACCAGTCGACTGCTGGGGAAGCCAGATTTGTGTATGCTGCTCCTGTAACGAGGACAGACCATGGAAATTCCTACCAGTGTACTGCAGAATGGGGAGTCATCCCTGAAGATGAGATTCCAGAGGCATTACGTGGTGATCATGACCCGGACGCGCCAGATTATTTGTTCTCCAGCAATGCATTGGGCCTTACTGTTCTTTGTAAGTATACTTTATGACTTAGTTTTCTTTAAGGTAATCAGGTAATAGGTGTGCATAACCCTGTCCATAGAGCAGTCTGGGAAATTACCATCATATGAGGACAGTTGCATTTCCAGCTATGGCAGCTAAGCCTTGGCCCTGACAGGATGATTGAGTGTGTGGGGTTGATCTGTTGGGTATCAGAAGAAAGTCTGATCTCTGTGCAGCCATCCTCATCACACAGCAGCATGACTGTAGCTGGACTTATTCTTTACAACATCGCGAAACACTGGAGAGTCATCTGACAGTGCTGTTGACAGTTCCCTGATTTCTGTGGAGCCTTTGGGTTCTTTTCCTCGTTATGTAATGGATAGGTGTCATAGGTCTGCCAAAATTTATAGAGTCAGTTGATACTGTGATACAACTTTATGCCAAGTTTGGAAGTGATAGTAGCAGCAGTTAGTTTTAAATAGCCTGTCGAAGGTGATTTTGAGCACTGCCAAAGTCATGGCTTGGCCATGACACTTTGAGAGGGTCATGGGAGGGTGATGACACTGCTAGGATGAGTGTTATGTGGGGCTGAAGACCTTGCACGTCTTGGCCAGATGGTAATTTCCTCAGGGTTGGAAAAAAACCGGGTTTTATTCATTTTGCCCAGCCCGCCGGTCAAAACCGGGTTTAAACCAGGGTTTTTTCCCAAAATCCGGGAAAAGGCGGGTTTTATTGATTTGAACATTCGCTACATCTTCCAAAATCCACTTGTCACCTCTGAGCAACATTAGTCTGTCTTCGTCCATTCAATATTAGGCCTACACACACAGCAGAGATGACTATAGATGTGTATTTCTCACTTTTTAATCCCAAAAATCTGAATTCTGCAAACTAGTGATGTGGCTTCTTCATTTGCGGGCCAGCTCATCATTGATTGAAAGAATGTTTTTTAATTTCGGTTGGATACCCAGATAATTTAATCCTGAAACACTCTTTTATTGTTTATTATCACTAAGTTACTATTAGTTCTCCATAAGCGTAACAACAATCATTTTAGAGCTGTTGAAGATACTCCGTCTGTAAGAATCTTAACTGTAAGTCACTATTTCAGCTCTCGCCTCTGGCAGAGAGCTGATAGGTATCGTGAGCGTTTGGGACACCCCACTTATTAAGGTGGATAAATTGCAATTAACGTACCTTTTTGGCTTTGGGAACGGCTAGAACAGGTGGCTTAAGTGTCTGGGCTACACGCTATGTAATTTCAAGTTGTTGTGGTTGGTAGGGCATGTGTAATCACGGTTGGTTCACAGTGAAATTTTTTTCTCCAAAAACTTTTCTCTGGCCATTGCTACCAGTGGTGTTTGCTGACGTCAGCAATAGATCCCCCAAGGCCAGATAACCTGCATAGCCTTGTGTAGCCTTGTGTTGGGCAGATTATCTGTCATAGTACTACTACCACCTTGTGTTGCCCCCTGTTACGTCACCCGTTACGTCACCTGTTACGTCACCCGTTACGTCACCCGTCACCCGTTACGTCATCCGTCGCCCGTTACGTCGCCCGTTACGTCGCCCGTTACGTCGCCCGTTACGTCATCCGTCGCCCGTTACGTCACCCGTTACGTCACCCGTTACGTCACCCGTTATGTCACCCGTTACGTCACCCGTTACGTCACCCGTTACGTCACCCGTTACGTCACCCGTTACCCGTTACGTCACCCGTTATGTCACCCGTTACGTCACCCGTTACGTCACCCGTTACGTCACCCGTTACGTCACCCGAGACACCCCCGTCACCCGAGACACCCCCGTCACCCGAGACACCCCCGTCACCCGAGACACCCCCGTCACCTGAGACACCCCCGTCACCTGAGACACCCCCGTCACCTGAGACACCATTGTGCATGTACTATGTATATGGAGGACATTTGCTACACAGATACCTCATGTGGTGTAGTTTGCCCATTTGCTTGTCTGAATGATATAGTTTCTGAAAAATTCTAAAAAAATGTGCTCAAAAATGTGCACAAACTAGTCCCATGTTGCTTGTGCTGTATACATGCAACAGTCACAGTTGTTACATTGAAATATCTGATAAAAAATACACACTATTTCTTTCGATCAGCGGCTCAAGTGACGAAAAGTTAACATCAATCTAACACGCCCACTCACCCTGCGAGAGCTCTCCCTTCGCATCGGTCCCGATCGAAACTCTAGTTATGGAATTGCTCATGCCGGCAAAATGAACTTCATTTGCGGAACATGTGTCATATTAAAGGCCTGTTCTTAGGCCAACTTTGAGGGTGTTTCTGGTTCATTCACTGAACGGCTTTGCTTAAGTGCAAGTTAGGAGAAAAATGTTTAGGACTGGAAAAAGTAGCAATTTGATGTCATGCTACAGATATCTCAGAGGTGAACAGGAGCTTGATTTTATACATGTGAATTAACAAGACCAAGTTGTCATTAGTTCTTGTTTACATGTTGTGTTGAACATTTTGATTGTCTATAGACACTTTTAGACATGACAGAAGTCTAGACATTTTGCATTTTATGCAATAATCTGTAGACGTATTAAAATTAAAATTGGGTTAACTTTTTAACATTTGGATGGACCCAGTACAAGGCTATTTGGGGTGAATTCATCAACTACATTGTTGACTGATAGGTGCCACAGTGGTAAAATGACAAAGATAATAGATTTGTTTGATGTTTATGTGATTTCAGCTTTCTTTCTTCCCAGTTTCTGCTTTTTATCATGCTAATTGCAAGACAATTTGTCATTTTACCCGGATTTTAACCACTTTTTGGGATAAATACCATTTTGCCCGGTCCGGGTTTAACCCGGGTTTAATCCGGGTTAAACCCGGGGGGTGGGTTTTTTGTGCCAACCCTGAATTTCCTTGACTGCAGAGGCCATGCTTTCATTTGTGCCTTATCAAAGTGTAACTGCATGTGAAGTTTCAACCCAAAGAGTTGAATCAAAAAAATGTTTCAATTGACATCCAAGAGCATTATATACTGAACGTGGATTCATGGTACCAGATTCGTTCTCCGATTATGGACATTTCGCGACATGGTTGGTACCAAACTTGTTATTTCATTGTGAAATACTGACAAATCTTGGTGTACCCTTGTCTGGGACTCTGCCCATCCTCCATGTTGTCGGGGGTGGCAAGACCTCCATATGTAATCACTAGCCCTGAAGGATGGAGTCTGTCTGGCGAATATAATATGAAATTGATGTATCAGTGTCAGCATTTAGCAGCTTAGCAAGACACACAGGTAAAGATTCCTCATAAAATAATAATCCTTTTCTGCTTTTCAGATCCAGTTGAAAACTTGGACATCACCCCAAGAAAGTCGGTATATAACCCTGGAGAGAGCATAGACATTACTGCTGCTGGACGGCCAGATGTTAACTTTCGATGGCAAAGCCTCATAGACAACACTACAATCGAGGAACCCTTATTACCAATAACTGCGGCAATGGAAGGATTACAAAATTGGACTTACCTGGCGTATAACACGTTGAGAGGGCAGGAATATCCACTGAGCGATTCCATCTCCTTCTTAGTGGAGAGTAAGTGTGATTTGTAATTGCTAAACTGAATATTTTACAGAAAAATGTGTGCAAAAACTCTGGGCATCACAGGTACTTAAAATCGTATCTATATAAATTTGATAAGTTTAACAATGAGTCCTTATTTTTAGCTGTAGTCTTTGAAAATTTTTCATTTCCTGGAAATGTTAGGATTTTCGTGATTATTCAGCTCTGGGCATGTTAGGATATCAATTTATCCCTATATTTTTTAAGGTTTTAGTCTTTTAGAAGAAGAGCTGTATACATATCCTCCTTACAGATAAGATTAACAGTTTGTCAAACACTGTTGAATATATTATTTGTAGTGCTTAATATCCTGACATTCCTCTGCATGTTAACAAGTTAAGCAATTTTCCTTTTCAGTTCCCACCACTACCACTCCCACTCCTACTCCTTCTACGGTATCTACCACAGCCGGCAACCCCGGTGAAACCACTTCAGGTAGGCTCTTTTACCATTGTGATCATTTTCTCAATTGCGGACACTGTTTATTTCTGTCTATGGTACTGTGTGCAGGACTGCAAGTCCCAGGCAGTCCGCACCTGAGGTCCAACAGGCAACAGTGTTGTGACTGAGGAAGCACTGACCACTACTATTTCAATGGAGGTGCTGTAAAGTCTACATGACTATCTTGTGCACGTCCTTCTTCATAGATGCACATATCATGCATATTAGCCGGATGCTTTAGGAAACATTTTATTGTCAGTCCATGGTGTACAGAAATGCCGCCATTATTATGAAGTGATGAGAGTCCGATGATGCTGTCATGATGATGTTGTAAACAAGGCTTGTCCACCTGTTTTGGGATATAGACTGTAAAAGGCTAAATAATCCAAGTGTCTGCATGCTCTAAAAAAATACAGATACAATCTTGGGTGTCCTTCTCAAAATATGGGTGTCTCATACTGTGGTATGACTGGGATCTGGACGCCCAAAGAAGGTGTATCTGTTTAGCTGATCTTTTCTTGGACTGTATGTTTTGTCCCTTACTGTATGTTTTCATCCACTCCATAACTATTTTGTATTTCTGGTATGTTGCCTCCTGTCATGTTCATCTAATTATCTTTTACTAAAATGTCCGAAATGTTTTGTCTGTATTAACATGTCCAAGCACGAGTTGTAACATTGTCTCTGTCTTGTCTGTTTTTACAGTGACGCCAGGTAGGAATTTATTAACGCTAGTTTTAAGTTAGATCATTAGATGATTTTAAGTTGTGTTATAGAGTGGTAAGCGCAATGTGTAGTTGACATATATGTTTAAATTAGTTGTTCAAGTTGTGCCGTTAGCTTTTATTTTGAAGTTGGCTATTTTGTTTTTTGCTTGTTTTTGTTTTGCTTGTTCTATTTTGTTTCAGTAGTTAAGTTTAGAAGGTTATATTTTATTTTTACGTTCTTTTTTTAAGGTACTTCTATTTATGATCACGCGATTGTGTTGACAATTTATGTCGATTAGAGATTTAAGACGTATCTATAAAATAATAGAATTATAGTTAATGTACAGCATTCTTTCATTAGTTGTTGCCATGATTAAGTTTCTTAGTCACGTGTCTACATGGATGATAAGAATTATTTATTCAGTACATGTACATACTATATTGATGTTCTGATGCTGTTCAGTTTCGTTATGTTGCATAATGGACGTTAATGATAGATACTTAATTCATAAACATAAGAAGTTAAGGAATGTGTTGTTGATTGCTTAGTGATCATTTGATGGGTTAAATTGAAATATTTTCACAATTTTCCTTAAACCAACAGCCGGAAAGAGTTTGAAATATGCCCAACAAAACGGTATGATCTTTCTTATAGTCACATGACTTGGTTTGTCACTTGACCTTTGATTTTGGTCACATGACTTAATGTTTTGAATTGGTATTTGTATTAATATATTTAAAGTTGAGTTTTCAAATATTCTCTTTTCTTGACATTGAAGTGTTCTCTAATTTTCCGTTTGAATCTTACAAGTCATTATTCTAATTCTCTGAACATATATTATTAAAAAAACAATGGGAAGATTGAAATCTTACGTGTTTGGGTAGGCCTAAAGGTATATTTACGAAGAAGTTGATTGAACTTTCTGATGAGGGTCCATGTGGACTGCAGGTTAATAATGTTAACTTGGAAAATATATATTTATATAAAAAATTTGAAATATGCTCTATGGAAATAACTAGCTACAGCACTTGGAATATGGGCATAATAGCTCCAGTCTCTTCTGGTCTGTATCTTGCACTATCCTATTGGTCTCTTCAAACTATGTCACACAGTTTTCTACCGGTGCCCATAATCCATTTTCACCATTCGTGGGATCACTGGGGTGGGTCTTCTGTCTTCTCAGCATGGCCACTGATACAAGGGACTTGCGATTTGCCCTCTTAGTGGGTAACACATGTTAGTTTTCCTTTCCTCATACTTTCCATATCTTCCCATTATTCACATACTTACTACTTAACACTGCTGTGAAGCTGTGATGTTATGAAATGGGATGAATTGCAGACTGCATGATGTTATACAATATATACTGTTTATGTGGTTAAGTTAGACAGTTATTATCGTGTTTAGCTGTTTAGCATAGCTTGTGTATTGTTACGGCTCATGTTTAGTATTCTTTAGCATAGTTGTGGACAACTTGTGGTCATGTTTACTCATGTTTAGACATAGATATCCTCATGTTATGAGGAATACTTAAAATAGATTCTCATGTTGATGCTTCAGGCATGCTCTATGATTATCTCAGTATCTTACACACATTGACGTTTTCGGGGTTATCGTAACCTGAAGTTGTAGAATGTGCATTTCTCTGGGCCCTAGGGTGCATTGCAACTTGTTTTCTTGGAAAGAAAAGGTCGTAAGATATCTGCTTTGGTGATCTTGCCTGAGTATCCAGGTTCAATTTGCAAATGATATACAATATCGATTTATATCCTGTACAATTTAAATTTATAATTTTAATTCTTTTATAACTTTAAGAGTTAACATGGTTAATGCAATTATATTGCCCAGCCCTACTGAGCTTACTATCACTTTGTGGTGTTTTAGCAGTCCCTTGTTTCAGTGTCTATGCTGATGCTAGGCAAGTTAAAGATCCCTGACATGGGTTGTTTCCTCAGATCATATTTAGTGTATAGTCCATAGTCAATACAATTCTATGAATTTGAAAATTTTTAATTAATTCATTTCATGAATTGAATTGTGCCTATCCTCCAGTGCTGTTTTTCTAATCACTGATTCAATTTGTCTCCCCATCAAACTATTCTGTATTTTTAGTCTAAAAACTGTATTATCCAGTGGAATCTCCACTATTTAGACAGTGATACAAGATCCTTGGAATAACATGAGTAACCTCAAGGTTATGATAACACGACAACTATGCACGATCATATGAAGATGTCTGGGTCACATAACTGCACATATGTGGGACATGTGTAGGGTACTACATTCTTGTCTGTGATTTGTAGGCAGAATTACCAGGTTGTAGACACCTTGCAGATATATGTTTCAGCTGTTCAGGCAAGAATTAGAAAAAAGATTGACATGGTTTGTGGATGCTGAACAATTGTACTTTATTGTAGAACATCTTTGAACATTTCGTTTGAAACATTCAAAGAAGTTAGAAAAACACAGGCCTACTCAACATTCTTAAGTGGCCCATTTGTGAAACTAGTATTTAGATATTTATGGAAATCCTTTGAAATGTATTACTATTTGTAGCATTGATTTATAATAATTATAAAATCAGATTTCAACCAAGTTGTGGAATATTTGTCACTGAGGTTGTCTGTCAGATCTGGAACAATCTGTAAAACATTTGTAGAACATTTGTAAAACATGTGTATTACAGATTTTGGACATTCACAGTATGTTCAGTTGACTGAATAAGGATTTTGGATATATTGCATTGGCAATACTCTACTAGGGAGATTAGCTGTGAAATATCATGATTAAGTGATAGACGTTCGTCATGTTTCTTAACACCGAATCATTAGATTGATTGATTAAACAATAAGGATAACATTGATAGGAAGTCAATAAATAGATCAGAAGATAGATGATGGCTATAAATAGGTCGATAGAGAGATAGATTAATAGAATGTATACAATTTCAAGTCTCTGCAGAACCAAAATGACTACCAGAAAAAATTCCCCTTTTCCAAAGCCTCTGATATTGCGGGGGATTCCCCCATCAATGTGTGTAATTGGAAACCCCTGGGAAATATCATGTCTTTGTTTGATTTGAGGTATTTTCTTTAAACCTTCAAAATGCTGTGTGTTATAGAAAGGGCAATAGCTGAATAGGTGACCGTACAATCTGGAAAGGTAGAGAGAAAGATATACAGAAGCTGAAAGATAGACAGATAGATTGATAGATAGATCATAGATAGGCAGAAAGATCGGTTGATAAAAAGGATAGATCTATATAATGATAAGTTTAGATAGGTGCTTGCAAAACTTCTATCAATCGAAAGGTGTGTATTATTCATGCAATTTACTGCATGTGAAGTAAATTTTGGTGTATTTCCGTAATTTGCCCTCAAAATGTGACTCAACTCCTCTCATCAGCTCATTCATCATGTTCATAGCAAATGCACTGTCAGATGTTTGTTGTTTTAATGAAATTTTTGTTTTCATCAATTTTCACAAATTAAGTACGTCAAGTTCCCAACTGAGTAGTTGATGAGTGAACTATTGATTTTATGATGTTTTTCTGCCGAATTAACGATCGAATTGTGGTGCGGCTAATACTTGTTTGCAGCTTGTTTATTACCCGATAACAGGTTAAGATAACAAATTTTATTGAGGTGTAAACAGTTTATATAAACAAAAAATAAACAAAGTTTAACAAATAATGGGGAAGTGCTAGATAGATAGATAGATGTAAATAGATAGATAGATAGATAGGGAGATAGATGGATAGATAGATAGATGGATGGATAGATGTATAGATAGACAGATGTATAGATAGATAGACAGACATTTATTAACAGATTGCTAAAATGATGGCCATTAGATGAGAGATATAAATCGATAGATAGGGAGATGGGTAGATAGATATTGTAGATAGACAGATCGCCATTATTCAATACATACAAGAAAGATAGATAGATAAATGGATAGATAGATAGATAGATTGGTTGCTATTATTCTGCACATAATATATATCATATGGGTCTTCCCATCTTCGGCTGTTTACTGAATAATTTAGTGATATCCTCAACTTGCTGTGTGTAGACAGTTTAGTATTTTTAATTGTTAATACGCAAGGAATAACCCCTAAAAATACTAGTCTTTCTAAAGTTATAACAATACCCTATTGATATTCTGAGTCTAAACAGCACGTACTGTGACTACAGTCGCATATTGTTTCCCCATTGAATTTCTGATACGTTTTTATCATCAAACTATTTTTTCGTAATAATCTTTTGTTGTTTGTTCAAACTTGGCAAACGTTGCCATAGCACATGACGGACTTCCTATGGAGGAAAAATCTGATGAAAAAGATAACGGAAAAGACAAAAAAGAGCTAATAATATCAAAGCACAGGTAAAACGGCTGACAAATTTAGACATGTACTTGCATATGCAGTGCATTGAAACCAATTTAAAGTATTGATTTTGTGAAATGCCATCACCAGATCAAATGCCTAGTAATTATGTTCTTTTTGTCCTTTATATATTAAAGTGAGTTAACCATGGGTTAGCAGGTTAGGTCAGTGGTATTGTACTGGGCTGCCAATCGTTGGGTCCAGGGTTCGAATCCAGCTCTTGCCGGATCATTTGGGTTTGTTGGACGTCAGTTTCAATCATCCTTCGCCTCATTGTCATGTCCTCCTCCTGTCCTACTTAGCCTACCAAGTGCATAAATACACGATGTAAAGTCCAAGTCATCCATCCATATTGCGTTGGTATGAAAGAGAATGTGCAAAATCTTGCTTCTTATAAATATTGTGCAAGTACATAGATTTATCAAAGTTTCCAAACTCGAGAGTGATTCGCAATTTATATAGCTATTTCACAACTTACTGTGCTATCGATTATCTTCAGTCATGTTCAACACTGTTAAGTGTAGAAAATTAACAATATTGAAGATAAACTTCTTGTTTGTTATACGAAAGCTTGAAATGATAACACTGAGCATTGAACGAAACTGGCACACCTGTGTTGTTTGCCATATAAAGTTCTTAACCGCTCTCCAACAGCTTGTGTAAATATGTAGTGCAAGATTATCATCATGATAAAGTTTTTGAGTTGTTTGGTATTGTAGTATGGGGAGGCTTATTATCAATCTAGATTTTAAAAGCATTTGGGATTTATTCTTCCTTTGTAAATTGAATTTGACAGATTCATCATGATGTTTGCTGTGATGACCCATTTATGTATTTGATTTTCTGTTCAACTGCCATTTCAATTAGGCTTGCTCAGGTCAGTCAGTTTCTCTTGTTAGCGCTCTGGGCTTCCAGTCGCTGGGGGGGGGGGGGGGGGGGTTCCCTGGTTTGATTTCAGCAATTCACCTGCACCAATGTTCAAATAGTTTGACAGCAGTTTGTATCGCCCTTCACCTTATTGCTGTGTCCCCCTGCCCAGTTGGCCTGGCGGGTCATCTGTCCGTCATCAAATGCTAGTCTCCGTTTCATGCTCAGAAACAGAAATTATGAAGGCCAATAAACGTGATATGTTACCACGTTATATCATGCCAGATCTTTGCGATTCAAGTTGACTAAATAAGTACTAGCGTTGGCTAAGTAAGTACTGGCTTATCTGGATTCGTGACACTGCTAACTGAACAAAAACTATTTAACGCCATTATCACCTTGAATCATGACCTCATCTTGGTTGACCTGTCCTTTGTTTACTAAACTGCTAAATACAAACATTGATAAACATGGTACACAAGAAGCTAAGACTGGCAGAACAGAGCTATCAGGTTGAATATCAGTTTATATCAATTGTCAAACATGCATTAATTAAAATTACTGGGGATGGGATACAGGTCAGTTGGTAGCTCTATTGGCTGAAAAGTGAAAACCTCAGGGTCCCGGGTTCAAACCAGGAATTCAGGAATTTGTGGCTCAGTCTAGGTAGTGGACTGTGTCATTCTCCACAAGAGGATTGTACTCCATCCAGGCTTGGTCGCTCGCTGCCAGCATGCTGGGTCAACCGGATCCATGATGGATGGCAGTTTCAATCATCCTTTGCCTCATGGTTGTGTCCTCCTCTTGTCCTAATTAGCTTACCAGAGAGCATGAAAATATGACATAAGACTCTTCTGACCATACTGTCCATGCATGGATTACTGGACATAAACATATAAATGACACCAATGCTTGTCATGCTGATAGGCTGCTGGTGGAATCCACTTATTACTTAGTAATTGGATGGCTCGCCAGACTGAGCAAGCCATATTTCTCCTGTCATCCTTCAGCATGTTTAGTCAGCTTAAATATCTTATTTTACAGAATTAGTTGAAAACCATAATCTTGATTGGCAATCTGTATGTGAGACAGCAATGCTGCTTAGTCACAGTTGGTGTTTGTTGGCAAATTTGTCAGATATGCATGATATGGCCATGATGATGATAGCCATTGTTTAAATTACTTCTTACATGATTATCTTGGCAGGCTATGCCAGTCATATTTGTGCTTATTGCTGCATTGCTGTTCTTTGATGATTAAGTAATTTTGGATGGCTGCCTGAAATAAACTATAAAACCTGGCTAGTAAGTAGATAATTGATGTTTCCCAATATTTCTATTGGCTAGATCAGTGTAGATGTATATTACCTCCAAGCTAAACAAGTGTGACAGCTATGTTACAGCATGATTAATGTTCAAAAAAGAAATGAGAAAAAAAGCACATTTATGTGATTGCCAAGGATACTTCATTTGTTTATAAGAAAGTAGAAATTTCCATGATGTATGAATTTATCAGTGTTTATGGTATTCTTGGCACTTCAGCTGCAATGTACAATGTCTGATTTGCAATGATGTAGATATTCTATAAAAAGTTACATGAAAGTCCAGGAATGTCTTATGAATCATGTATATAATTTTCTGGGGGACATCGGCATATATGGCTCCACCCCGTTATTAGTTATTGTATGGTAATAACTTTCGTACATGTATCAAAAGAAATAGGAAAATATGAAAAAGAAGACGAAAATATGACCGGTGTGTATCAAAAAGTACTTGCCTCTTTTGTTTTATATGACAAATTTACATATATATATACCAGGTATTTATCAGAAATTTACAACATTTGTTTACATTTATGGAAATAATTTATTTTGTGTGTTTAAAAGAAATGGAAGGTCAAAAATGAAAACCTAGTGGGTTCCTTAAAAAAAGTACTTGATTCTCTTTGTCTGAATCACATGTTTATCAGAATTTCAGAAACATTTATTTATATTTATTAATTTATTCCGGTAACTGTACACTCCCTTTGATGAATAATGATAAATATTGTAATTTCCGCATTTTGTATGCTGATTTAGTCAAACTAAATTAGTCAGCTAGCCAGTTGTGTGGTATAAATGTATGCATACCTACTGTGAAAAAAATGGAATGGTCATTTCTGTTTCATGGTTGAATTGATTTACAAATTGTTCCATGGATAGAAAGATAGACAGACAGACAATAAATAAAGTTTGTTTAATACATATTCGTCTTAGATAGATAGGTAGGTAGATAGATAGATAGACAGGTGGATAGGTATGTCGCTAGATAGATAGCTATTTGTCAGAAAGATCTATAGATAAATAGATAAGTAGATAGATGAAGAGAATAGATAGATAAAAGGAAGACAGACAGATAAGACTTCTGTCTGTGCACAACCTAAAAAAGATAGAGAATGTAAACTAGAGATAGAGATGCAGCAAGATGGATAGATATGGACAAAATTCACCCTCATTGACAGTTCAAAACAATCATAATCACACTGTATTGTGTTTTGGTATGGGCGCGAGTTGGATGACAGTCTATTGAGTCTAACATCATCATGATCATGAAGGAATGCCCCTATGAGCATGATGAGGTTGAGTGAGGTGTGATGATGACACATCATCATCATAATATGCTATAATATGGCATATGCTATGATTTGAGCGTGATCATCATAACTCATTGATTAATAATTATGTGGAGTAATTACCAACATACCAGTACACGTTATAACACCACCTGCCCCCGATCACGAAAACTGCCACTATTATCAGTGCATTATTCCTAGATGTTAAGTGATATTTTGCGTGATGAAAAGTGTAACTTCAGTACTGATATTATGGATATATTATAGATACATATTAGTATTACAGATGTATCTTTGATGTTTTGTTGATATATTATAGATTCACATGTGTACAAAGTCTTTAATTGGTGATTTACTCAAATTGATATCTCTTAATTTTTAGTCGATATTGATCTATATATATATTAATTTGTTGTTGTTGGCCCGATTTCTGTTCTAAAAACTTCTCGGTGTATATTTATGGTAATCAAGATATAGCCGTATATACATTTTAATGATCATGATCGGTAACATTGTCGTTCTCATAAACAGCATTTAAAACTATAGCATAGACGGTCTTCAATAGGAATGAAATAAAAGTTTGAAAATTTTCTCACAGCAGCTGATATCAGTGATCAACTTTTGACCTGTAGTAACTCTTTTGGTATCAAGTATCAACTCCATGAGATAATTCAGAGTTAAAGTATTTACGTCAGATTAAGTGAGAGTATCATCTTGTTGATAAATGTGTATCAATTACCATATCTGTTTGAAATATTCATAAATCAATTTATTTATGCATCTGCCTGGTAAATTGATAATTCAATTTATTGAGTTATATAAAAATGTAGGATATGAAATTGACACAATCATTTGACTGATATTTTGAATTCAAGTTCATGTGCATACCAATTAACATAATTTCGTAAATATTTACATTACTTACAGCTAACTGGATACTAACAGCTACACAGACTAACAACAAACAATTTTTATCTGCCTCAAAAAGGTTTTATATTTCCTGTAATATTCAGATTATATTCTGGACTCCTGCTAAATCAGGATTTCTGAATACTTGCCAGTTGCCATGGCTACGGTGTTGATATTAGTAATTATGACACTTTTTGGATAATTCCGGATTGTTATCATTTGCCAACATTCTTGCATGCGATAAATCATCTTTTTCTTTCTGTTAAAAATGTTATGCATACTGTTGAATAACTGGTATCTTTTGGTTCATGTTTGCACAGCTAGAGAGACTGGGAGACCTAAATGTATGCATTACATCAATACAGCAAGTTACAAATTGGGCAGAATCTGAAGAGTTTGTAACCTTATCAACAAAAAATTGGTCTTTTAAATTTTGATATCAGGTTTATTTTATTTTTTCATTCTCCCCTGTCTAACCAGTTTACTGAGTCCTGCTGGCACAAAATTTATGGTCTGTGCACCTTTTACACAGTAAAAAAACATCTGATTAATCTCATGTGATTCTGAGTCTGAAGTTTTTGTGACACCATTTTCATTGGGATCAGTGATTATCTTGTTCTTTTAGAATCAGGTCTCCTGCATTTGTTGTGTAATCAGAGGCGGTAAAAGATAGAGCGAGTTTTGCAAAAGAAAGTTTGAATTTCGCAAACTTCCTTGATGCTATCTCAAGTACTGATTAGCGTATCAACAGAATTGATAGCTCTTGAAAATTGGTTGATCAGGAAGGCTATAACATTTTATTGAACTATTGAATGTTTTTCTTTGAGATATTGACTGATTGATGCAATTTTAGGAGCTTTTAATATCATCAGATTACTTGTACATTGAACTGCACTTCTCATTAAAATAAAAATCATGGATTAAAATAACAATATTAAGCTAGAATTTTAAGCTTCCTTGTGTCTCATGTGTCCCAAATCTTCTGAGATTGTCCAAGTGGAGATAAGAAGCTAAAATTTGAATGTGCCTCCTGCTGGAGAGTAGTCCAAGTAATCCTGACACCTGGTGGTAATCTTGAAAATCCTCTCTGTACATGATCAAGATTAGGATTGTTGCAGTTATTGTATGCTAAAAGTGTCATGTGGAATTAGTAGGACTTAACATATTATCAATTATGCTTAAAATAGTCTTTTTGTTGGTATTGTTTAGAGACTTCTTTGTTTTGCCGAGTAATTGCAGTAGTTATGTGATTATAGACCCAAATTATCGGTAATACTTCTTTTATCCAGGTAGACAAGTTCTGGACTTCTGGAGTTTAGCAGCTTAAATGCCAATTTACCAGTTAGTTCTTACTCTTTGGAATAGTGGTTAAAAGCTTACCCTGTGGGTACCAAGGTTTCTTATTTCTTGGGGGTGCTCAACTGTTTGTTATTTGACCTAGATTGAAAGGGGGTTGCTACCCCTGAGGGTTGCAGGTCAAGTAGTGGAATCTAATGCACTGGATCTTGATAAACACTGTAAAAGAAAAATAAGAAAATTTGCTCTCATGAATCTCAGCCCTTCTCTTAGTAAACCGAGCTGAAAATGGAATTTGTGCATTTAATCAGTTGAATCTGATTGATAACATTGAAACTTCTGAATTCAAACAGTTAAATTTATGGATTATGTGGAAAACTCTGAATTTGTGTTTGGAATAGATAAAAGAGATTGTACTTAGTTGCGGTTAGTTTTGCCAAGTTTCGGCATGATACGTATTAATAGATCAACATCCTTCACTACATAATTATATGAGGGGAAAAAATCAAAATTAACTTGTTTGACATCGGTCAACATTTCGAGATTTATTCAGGAATAAAAGTTGCATGACCTTCCTAGAAGTTAGAATCCCTGGATTAAAATTCAGATTGTCTTCTAACTTAATAAATTCTTTACCTATTGAAAGTCGTCGTTAATTTAGCCAAATACCTCATAGTTAATGTCAACAAAATTGCATCTATCCATGCCATACAGGACACACATCATGTACAGATTACAGCCATGTTATACAGTTTGTTTTACCAGTGTAAACATTTGGATACTCTTGTATGAGTCATCGGATATCTATCCAGTGAGTAACTGGCAGAGATTGATTTGGTACAGCACCTACTTTATATCAATTAACATGGAATGCAATGGTGCCAATGGATACCTTGCTGTGATTCAGTCTGAACTGGTGCAAGATGCCCCTCCTGGCTGGCTCCATGTTAATGTATAGCCTGTTTTTCAGTGTTGTAGGGAGCTGGAATAGAGAGTCTAATCAATGTTGCTGCCTATGTCTTCAGATCAGAATCCTAATTTTCCTAGAAGTCCTGCATTCCTTTAAGTTTAATTATGTTCGGATTTTGGTTGGCACTTTCAATCACCTTTCTCCTGAATGCTGTCCTGTCTTAGTATTATAAGTACATAAATGTAGGACATAAGCGCCATAATCCCTATCATCCATCAATTTATCCCTTTGAGGAATACCAGTATTTTATCTCTGTTCATGTTCAGTGCTGTACTGTCCTGTCTCAGTCACCTTAACATGCTTTACTATTGCTTAGCCTCTGCTCTGAGCAAATACTAGGCTGTGAATCTGTTCAGACTGTTCTACACTCCAGGGTCTACACTGTACATGATTCATCATGATTGACAGCTCCATAAATTTCTTGTGAAGTGCATTTCCAGCTCCTTTCCACCTCACATGTATATTTTGCCTATTGCTTCCAGATGTGTGTACAAGTGGTATACCCTCCAGGTGAGGGTCCAGTGCAAGAGGTTGTATAGTGGTTGTTGAAGACGGGTAGGGGAGCTTTGGACATGTGTGTTTGTTCGTCTTGTATTCTGAATTTCCCAGATTTCATTAAGGACATTGTCACTGTCTGGTTGACTAGTGACAATTTCTGTGATTTCATGCGTCACTTTCCAAAACATAAAGTTCTGATATATATGCCTGTTTCTTAGAAGTATGGCCCATGGGCATGCATTGTCCATTGCCTTCAGAACTTTCTGAGAATAATAAACTTTTCAATTTGGAGCCTCTTCGATTTGAACCTTTGACCTTTTACTATTGACCTTGACCTGTATTCAGTGAATTGTGACCTTGATCTTAGAATTAAATCATTTGAAATTCAGCTACTATAGGTATTTTGGATTATTTGTTGGACACCAAACAGTTTCAGATCAAGAAACTAGTTCAGTTCGGTTGAGTGGAAAGATCTTTCAAATGTATGAAGTGAATATTTTTACCTTGTATTGACCTATTTCCAAGGTCATGTGCAAGGTCATTAGTTAAAACAGTACTTTTGGGTCTGTCTATCTGTCCATTCATTGTCTTGGATAGAACGACCCTTCGACAAAGCTTTGTATATGTTGGGGATCTTTCTTTTTTACTCAAGTGACAATTATGATGATAATAGAATGCATTTACCCCCTTTGGGGGTAAATGGAAGGCCTGTGACTAAATGGGGGTATTATAGTACCTTTGACCTGCTGGCTCCGCTATATTAGCATATTGCCCTCCTGCGGGTTATGGGGTTTCAAGAAATGGCCAGCATTTAGCAGACCTTTTCTGTCCCCCACCATTCCCCATTATGGTGTGATCATATTTATGGGTTATGATTAGGGGGTAGTATGGGGTACTAATCCTTAAAATAGTTGATGAATTGGTTTTATAATCAGTATTAAAAGCTGTACTTTGTATGGCCTCGCCCCTTGGTGAATGATCATATTTTAGGATATTTTAGTACTTTATGGGACTTAGGACGTCAAGCATGGTCATATTTTGACAGTAAAATGGGCCTGAGTACTGGTAGTTGTTAAAACTACTGTTAAATTATCTGCTGTATCTGTGGTGATTTTGGAAAGGTATATTTGTTGGGTCGACCAATGGATTTTATAGCGGTTTCACTCAGAGAGACGTTCATTACATAAAGTAGAATTTGGGGTCCCACTCAGGAGTTGCAGTCGGGAGTCGAAGTTGGGAGTTGTAGTCTGGAGTTGCAGTCAGGAGTCTCATTGAGAAATCTTGAGTGGCATTTGGCTGTTGTTATTCAGGGTCAAGAGTCGGAGTCAAGAGTCGGAGTCAAGAGTCGGAGTCAAGAGTCGGAGTCAAGAGTCGGAGTCAAGAGTCGGAGTCAAGAGTCGGAGTCAAGAGTCGGAGTCAAGAGTCGGAGTCAAGAGTCGGAGTCAAGAGTCGGAGTCAAGAGTCGGGAGTTCACGTCTCTTCTCACTCCGATGCCCTCTGTGGGGTGATTTAGGACAAAAGGAAGGGGTAACAGAGAGATTGCATATTGAAGGGTAGCTTCAAGGCTTCAACAAAATCATGTATCTGCCTGTCCTGCCTAACCTCAGAAGTTACACTGTATAGGTACTTGTCTTGCTTACCTATAGATTCATGCCTAACCAGCCGGCCCCTACCATGTAATTTCACTCCTTTGTCCTGAAGTTAGAACGGTGTTGAATAAGGTGTCATTACATTTCTCAGTGAACCATGAAAATGCTGCTAAATATAGCTCACTTGGTTCCATCAGGTGTGACGTCACTAGGGGGACACAGGGACAGGTTTTTGCTGTCCTATTGTTTGGGATCCACATGTTATATGAACATGTTGATAGACAAATATGATGTTGTATTTTCAGTGGACTTCTCCATATTCAGTGATATTCTACACAGTTGTTCACAATGCACAGCTACCTTGATTTATATTACTAGACTTCCAGGGTTTCTTTCTTTTTTTGCCAAGAATTGTAGGTTTCAGGGGATTATGATTAGTTTGAATAATCTGATTAATTTACTCGACCAAGTTGTAGCAAGTGGATTGTGATGCGGTTTCGCGGGTCTACGTGAGCCAAATAATGATGAAAAAGGCTATATTTGTAACATCGTTCAGAGAGGTAAATATGTATAATTGAGAAAGTTGGTTTGTGCAGTCCTTGAAGGCAAAGTTCATGCTGCCCTGCATGTACTATAGGGGTTTTGTGCAGTTTGCAGTGCTTTTATCTCAAAGTTGTTGGGTCCTGGGTTCGAATCCAGATCTGCCGTGGACTCGGACAGCACTTTCAATCTTCCTTCTCCTGATTATTGTGTTCTTCTAACCAATCTCGCGTCCATTTAACAGAGCAAAGTGTATAAATGCAGGACGTAATGCCTCAATCATCCATCCATCCACAGCCTATCATGTGATCCTCCAAGTGAGGGAGTAGCTCATCCCAACAGCCCTGAAGTCTGGATGTGGTAGGTTGATTAGAAAGTGCTAATTATGTGAAAATCATTAATGGTTAAATATCTGGTCTTCACCTTCAAATACTGGCAAATTGCCAAATGACTCGAAATGAGTACACTGCTTGACGTGATTTCCTTCTAAATTAGTTTTGACAAATGATAAGCTAAATACGAACGGTCCTGACCAAATAGTGAAGTTGCTCGAAAGCTGAGCAAATGTTTGTTTAAAATATTAGCTTAAGTTATTTGCGCCTTGACAGTGGGAGAGGTCAATTGTGAGTGCTCAGATGTCAAATGAGCCAAAAACGGCCAGCATATGTTTGAATTGAATCTTTTTCAACAGTTGGTGGTCCTTGGTAGACAGTAGGCTTGAGCATGTTGAGGGGTTACTGGTTACTGGTCAGTTTGAATCAGTTGGTAGTGCTCTAGGCTTCCGGTTGTTTAGTCCCGAGTTTCGATCCCTACTGTAGCCGGGTCACCTTGACCTATCTGTATCATGTTGGACAGCTGTTTCAAACATCCGTCTCCTCATTGCTATGTTCTCCTCCTGTCCGGAGGCAGTGCTGAGATGCGGGCATCCAAGTCCTGATTAGGAGCTGTTTAACTCTTTGTCTTGTGCTTTGTCAGCCAAGAGACACAATACTGCTCCTTTCTTTGTCTTGGTTTAGTCTTTGTTCAGTATTTTGGAACTATTTCCTCTTATACTTAAAAACAGCTGAATTTCCTCAAAAACCTTGGCCTTCTTTTGTGCTTAGCACCTTGTGGTGATGCTATTCCAGCCAATTAAGAGTTGTCTAAATAGCCAGCACCTTTGTTGGGTCTTGTGTGTACTTCCTCAAATGAGAATCTAATTGCAAAATCCTGTTCTAGGTGAAAGAGGTTGTTTTATGACCTACAGGAAAAGGCTGTAAAAACCTATGAATCATTAAATGGTGCCTGGAGGCTATTTATAGCACACAATAGGTCAGGACCTGAATTTGTGGACTACTACATTTACTCATGATTTAGCATTGTTGTGACACCTCAAACGAATTAGAATGCTGAATATAGAGTAGCAGTGGCAATTAGCAAATCAGTCCTTATTAGATGTATTTTCAACTTAGGTTTGATGAAATGTTCCAAAAACTGGATTCCGACTTCCGTGACAACATCCCCCTGGGGTCTCGGGCCTATTTTTATCAGGGCATTCTGCCCTATTGTTACTGGTCTTCTCTGGAATCTTGTGGACGAATTTCGAGACAAAATACTGCACCAATTTCATTCAAACTTTGCACACATAGTTTAATTTGGCAAAGATTGTGTTGATCAACTTTACAGGAACATGAACATTGTGTAAATACCATTTTAGAGATCCAGGAAAACCAGCCTAGAACAACTGGAAAGAAGGAGTCTACACATGACAATTTACAAGTAGCATGAATTTTTTTCTGAAAGGTTTAAGTGAACAATTTTCAAATGTACTCGATGTCTTTGTACTTGGTTATGTACCGAGCTAATGGGCAATTATTGGCACGATCAGTCGCTGGTATGGATTGATCGATTTGATTTGATTTGCGATTATCGATTTACGATTTAGTGTTTCATGTTAATTTTCTTGTCATGTATTGTTTCGGCTGATTTGTCTCTCCGCTCCAAGGCGTTCTTGTTTGTGTTTGTGATTTGCGACTCAAGGGAATCAATCAACTTTTGTATTTAACAATCAATAATGTTCTGGCCTGGAGTCAAAAGTTTGCTGATTAATCATTGGCTTGTTGGTTGTGTTAAAAGGCAATCCATAGACCTCTTCACCGATGTTCAGGTCTATTGTCAAGCAGCCAAACATCCAATTATTGTGTGATTATCATGATTATTGTATGATTGGGCACCCTTTGTCTGCTTAAATCTATTCTGGCTTGGAAATGTAGGTCAAATTTTATTTCCTACATTCAAAATTGAAAATATTGGTCTAAATTTAGGTCTTTACAATCAAATTTATATATGCTGAGCAAGTAAAAGACCCCACACAACTGGTGTATGCTCAAAAAGTGATCTCAATGTTGCAGCTTATTGTGGCTAAATTGATCAATATTGAGAAAAAATGACTAATTCCATTTTAAATTTCTACATTTTCAGGAAATGACAACTGAGCCTGTCAATAAGACTTTTAAAAATTGCTTGATTATTATTTTACTCATTTTGTAAAAATCAAATTAAACAAAGTGGAGTATGAAAGATATATTTTGAGCAAAGATACCCCCTAGAAGGCAAATAATTGCCATCCCAGGGGACCATCTTAAAGGATTGATTAATTCTGATAAATATTATTACAATATACTCTTTACATGCGTCAGTGGCTTACAATATTAGATTTATTTTGTAATACAAGTTAATCTGATTTTGGACTCTGTTGACAAAAGGTCGATAACAGAATAATAACATTATCAGGGGGTCATTTGTACTATTTTACTAAAGGATTAGTGTCATGTAAGTTTGTTAGTATTAAAGCTTTTGATTTGCAGTTTGCGTGATATAGTTGAGATCAGTTCAGTTATTTTGGTCTGTCTGTTTGTATATCCTCCTTCTCTGTCTATTTATCATCTTTATCTATCTGTTTGCACAGATTGGTAATTAGATTAAAATTATCATCCATCTATTTATCTGTTGGTCTATCTATCTATCAGTGCTTTTCCTATGACCAAAATGCAGTTAGCCACAAAGGCCAATTTTCAGTGAATGCATGGATGTGTGGCTAAGTTGAAGGCAAATATGTGCAATTTCATTAGCCACACAGAGGATGCATTAGCCAATGCTTATGTGGCTAATGGCTAGGTAAAGCACTGAATTTTATCCAGGGACATAAGTTAGCTCCTTTGGTAGGACTCCACAAGGTTTCGGAATACTGGATCCCGGTTTACTAATCTTCGCCCGGGTCACCTTGACCTATATTGGACCGCAGCTTCAGTCATCATTCGCGTCGTTGTTGTCATCCAGACTCCCCCGTCCGAATTAACCTGTCTTGTGTCTATCAAGTGTAAAAGTGCAGGAAATAAAGCCTCATCCATCCATCTACTGGCAGTGTCAAGTGTGTGGGCCAGTGTGGCCTCTTTGGTAGAGTCTTTCTTTCCCTGTCAGCTGACAAGTGCCCCACTTACCCAGTGACATTCTTATGCTTTCTTTTGCATTCTTTTTTGTCTGGAATGTTTCTTTGGAATGTTTGTTGTCTGGAGAAACAATAACAAACCCTGGTGATGTCAAGATGGCTATTACAAATGTTGGATGTCTGTGGTACTAAAAGTCAAGTAAAGTCCCTGTAATAGGCCAGTAAAACGAATTTACTGAAGTAGAATATTTATATCAATAAAGAGCAGATGAGGCAAAATACTAAGTCTTGTTGATTAAATTGCGCTACTTCTTTTGTCAAAAGTTATTTTATAAATCTATCGTATCGAGTAAATTAAATGTTTCGACTCTGCAGATTACACACATCAAGTTTAACAGAGATTTAATTTCTACTACTGCTCTAAATTTATCTACACTCATTACTATCATGATCAAATTATCACAAGCTATTGACCAGCTGAGCAGTTGGTAAGTACGAAGGATGAAATATTCATCCGCATTGATTTGCGCTTGTCATGGCCGTACCTCTAAATGTATCGATTTCTTTTCAAATGTTTACACCAGCAAATACCCATAACAAATTTGTTTAATTAAATCACTTGATGTTCAATACCATGAATACTACTTGTATGTACATAATAAAGCAGTTAGCTCAGCTGGTAACGCTCTGGGCTCCTGATTCTGGGGCTCGGGTTCAATCCCAGCTCTAGTTGGGATGCTTGGTCTCCTTCAGTCCTTGACCTATGTTTGACAGCAGTTTCAATCATCCTTTGCATGGCTGGAAAAAGTATGGTATTGGAGCATGTCATTGCCTCGAAATTTCTAAATATCTCTGGAAATTATTGAAGAAAGGTCCAAATTTTTTACTTTGAAGTAGTTGCATGATTTGCAGTCATTCGTGGAAAATTTTTGCCATACTTAACCAAATTGCCTGGAAATGCACATTTTTTCTAGCCATGATCCTTGCTTCATTGCTGTGTCATCCTCCTGTCCTAGTTAGTGTCTCAAGTCTATATACAGTTGAGGTCAGATGTATTCATACACCCAAGGTTGATATCTTCAAAGTTGTGTGGCACCATCAAATCTGTCAATAAGGATATGAAAATGCTTCAGATTATTTGCTGTGATTGTTTTTCAACTCATGGCATTGAAAAAAGCAGAATCAAATATGATTTGTAGTTGTTAAGGGGCTCCAAATTAAAAATGTCCAAAATTTGATGGGTCAAAAGAAATCATACACTTGAAATTTTCTCCAAAATATGACAAAAGGAGCAATGGTAGGCCAACTAAACAACAGAAATTGATGTCAGGAAGTGATCCCCCAATACCTGATGATGTTTTGTTAATTTATGAACAATGAACAATTAACTGACCTAATTTTTCTCAAGGGATGTGACAAGTTAGCACTTAGACATAATATTTTCATTTTTCAAAAAATATGAAAAGAAGAAAACATTTAGCAAATGCATGAAATGGTGTATAATTGAGTTAAAAGGGTCTGGGAACTAATGTCATGCAGTACATGAGCAATTTCACACACCGAGGTCTGCTACACAGACTATCAAGAGGAAGTATGTGGCCTATTGGGCAACAGAATCGTTGCACAAGTAGGAAGTGGATGGAGGCTGTCTGAAATACAAGAGTGGATTTTATTCAGAAAGATGGAAAACAACCCCAAATTAACAATGAAATATCTCTGTGAAGAATTATGGACACAGGGGACATAGCTGTCAACAAGTAATGACAAATGAACATTGCATCAACATGGCCTCTAAGAGGTTTCAATGCAAAGAAGTGCCAATGCACCAAAACAAAACACTCAATTCCACAACTGATAACTTCATGAACAAGGGGAAAGACTTCTGGAAAAGTTATGAAATTCTGCAGTGCTTGAAACCATATGAAGTGACATTTTTATTGCATTGAAACCCATCAGGCTGTGTTGGTGCAAAGCTTGTTTGACAATGTTTGCTCACAGCTATGTCTGCTACACTTGTAATTTTCCACAGAACTCTTTCTTTGTTAATTTTGGGTTGTGCTCCACCTTTTTGACCAAAATGCATTCTTGTTTTGCAGATAGCTCCTATTCATTTCCTACTCAAGCAATGATTCTGAAGACGATCAGGCTGCGGAGCTCTCGATGGCAGTCTGTGTGAAGACATTGGCATGTGAAATTGCTCAGATACTGCATGACATTAGTTCCAAGACCCTTTCAACTAAATTATTCACCTTTTCATGCATTTGCTACTTGTTTTCTCAATTTAATATTTTTGGAAAAATGGAAATATTTTATCTGAGTGCTAACTGGTCACATCCCTTGGGAAAAATTAGGTCAGTTAATTGTTCATTGTTCAGAAATTACCAAAACATCATCAGGTATTGGGGGATCACTTCCTGACATCAATTTCTGTTGCATTTGTTGACCTACCATTGCTGATTTTGCCATATTTTGGAGAAAATCCAAGTGTATGATTTCTTTTGACCCATCAAATTTTGGACATTTTTAATTTGGAGCCCCTTAACAACTACAAATCATATTTGATTCTGCTTTTTTCAATGCCATGAGTTGAAAAACAATCACAGCAAATAATCTGAAGCGTTTTCATATCCATATTGACAGATTTGATGATGTCACACAATTTTGAAGATATCAACCTTCGGTGTATGAATACATCTGACCTCAACTGTAACAAGACACAGAGCCCCAATCATCAAAAATATTTGCAGGATCATGAATTGATCAGCGTTGATTCAAGTCCCTTCCCTACATGCTCTTGGGAATCCCCTTGACTAAAAATTAATTAGAATTGATGGTCAATAATTCTGATAAGAATATTTATTTCTTCCTGAAATGTATTGTTAAATTGTTACAGTTAAGAGGGAGGACATCTCCGCGACAAGACAATAAAAAAGATTTATGATAAAAAAGCATTGTAATTTGTGTAAATGGTATGTCATAAAGTGTTAATTATGGTATATTGCCCTAATAAGCAATGATAAACAAGATATAGTAGTGATTTATATGGCCCATAACAATCTGTATATGGATTGGTCGTGTAGGATTTTGTTAATTTAGTACTACACGTAGGTGTGAATAAACCAGGAAAAAATTGTGAGAAAAAATTTGAATACAAGATCGGTAAAAGAACTGACACAAGAGCATCTTGAACTGTTGAAGAGAGAAAAACTCAGGAACAGGAATTAATTTTTAATTGGGGGAAAAAATACAAACAACATCAGTGAAGCAAAGACTGCGCGGCAGCATACCCTTTGGCTTTCAGCAGCTATTCTGCCACCTGTTTAATCCTTATGTTTTGTAAATGAGCGATTTCATAAATACAATATTTTGGCTTCAATGATGTCCTAAGGTAACTTGATTGATCGCGTAGACACATAACATTGCTGAGAGAAAAAATTGCACGACAAACAATTGAATTCAGCAGAATTGGGTAAAATGCAGGGACTTTGTGACTTCATGGAAGCATGGAAATATACTTAGTTGGTAATAATTTGTTTGCTGCAAGTTGTAGCAATGATTGCTTCTAAATAATTTAATCCAAGCAAATGTACACTGGCAAATTTACGGTTTAAATTGATAGTATGATGATGATCAATACTATTTACCAGCTTGTGAAGTAAGGCGTTTAATCTATGTGTAATTCGATGCAAATTGATTTGCTACAGTAATTCAATACATTTTCAAAACATTTCCTTTCAAATGCCATCTAAATATGTCGTGGCAATGCGATTTGAATGCAATCTAAATTTATAAATAGATTATTTATGTACGTTATAAATGTTATGGATACTTTAATGTTGCAATGAAATTAATAAAATGTGTTGAATTTTGTATTCATGTGTAAAAGTATCTCTCCTACATCATCTATTTGAGTATTTGAATAATATCTTATCTGTTGCATGTAGATTTATATGGCCATGATGATCCGATAATATGGGTTGTTGATGAATGTTGCATCTTGTATCGAGAAAACACTGAAACCATGCCTTATTGGGCTAGTTCTTCTATCATGATATGTTTAATTGAAAGTGGTACTTGGCACCCTTCGCATATTGGTGCTGTGTCATTGTTTAATAAGTGTGAATGAGTTAATCTGCTGTGTCCTATAAGACATCTATGAACCTTTTTCCAGTGAGATTAAGAAAATCCGAATGATGACATGCCCGTATTCTCTACTTTTTCCAGCCACGGCCATAAACAGGATTAAAAAAATAGGAAATAAAGGGCTTTCGCTCTTCTTGAAGGTCCGTCTCTGTATGTGTGTATTTATCTATCTATTAAGCTCACTCAATATCTATCTATGTCTGAAACTATCAATCTAGGTTGTATTCCATGCTACTTACAGGAGACTTCAATACAAATTCACTAATGTACAAATGATTATGTGTGAATGACCTGACCAAATAATACCTTCGGAAGTTCCATGACCTGACGTTAGCTCATATGGCAGATAAATTGTGACTGGAAGTTTAAACTAATCATTGTTATGTGAAATTGATAGGTGTTGCACTGGTCGTGTACTGGCATATGTAGGCTGTCCTGGGAAAACTCCGTGTAATAGTCAAATGGTAACATTAGGTTAACAACATTGGGCTGACTTGCTGCTGTGAGAGGTCAGGTTTTGTACTGCCTTTTAACATGGGTAAGGACGTACATTGGCAGAATTGTGAGAGAGTTCAGGTTGGAAGTGTAGCCCAAGTGTACGATAGGCACATCCGACAACATGGTCAAAGTATCTGTTTATATCCATGTAAAGTAATATAGACCTATTGAGCTTCTATTCGCTCCTTCCTTATACAAGTTATATTGGTTACAGAAAAAACGTCTTCGCTGCTTCCCTGAAATTGGACGGCGTAAAAAACACCAGGTCGAAAATAAGTAATCTCCGGCCTGAGTGCTCCGTAATAAAACAAATGCAGTCTAATTATATAGCCCTTCCTGCATAGATGTAGTGTATACCTATTTGAGAAGGTGCGCTGAAATTTGCAATTCGTTAACTGGTATATTTAGAGAGAGGCAATTTCAAGTGCGATGGGAATCGTAAAATAGTATGTGCCGATTCTCTCACTGTACTTTTACATATCATGTTACTGTTAATATTCAATCAATTCTCAGAATGTGATATAGTCAATGAAATGATCTTGTCAATTTCTCTCTTTTGTATTCCATTTTGTGAATGAACTTTTATATTTGAAATGGTCACTGCAAAATTGAAATTACAATATAATTCAGATATGTATCTTAATATCTTTCAAATTAGTATTAGACTGTTAGTGTGTTACCCTGTTAGGCCTTGGGGTCTATTTTAGCCACATTGTAACATGCTACTTTTCTGTTATTAGCAGGTTAACTTAGTTTCAAGATATGCTCAGCTGACTTTCATGGTCTTCTGGCCATACCCTTGTAAAGTTTTGCGGGTGAAATGCTATTGACATGCTATGTCTATGTGACTGAATACAGAATGGTGTATACATATATATGGAGTATTTGTAAATAATTTTCTTGCCCACTGACTCCCATGCTAAATTGTCAAGATGATATGTATGAGAAATTATATGCTTTCTTGAATTTTTTCGAAAATTAGATATTTTGAGTGTATACGTTTATTACATATATACTGTATATCACTGTTGAGCTTGATATTTTTGCTTTTATTTTGTCTGTTAGTTAGAACACAAAACTGTCAGATTATGCACATGTATAGTACGTAATTATATTATTTTCGTTATATTTCATCTTGTGAAGGTATAGAAAAATTATTTTTGTAATTGCCATTTTGTGTAACTCCATTTCTGTAGACTGCTCTCGAACAAAAATAGTTGTTAAATGTATTAATTTGATTATAAATCAATATAGCACTGTACAATATAATGTTATTATGATATATATGTATAATAATATAGTGAATGAAATGGATTTGAAGTAATGAATATATTTGTAGACATATATTTCATACTCGATTACTCATAGGTCTATGTATTTACCATGTTATCACAGTGGGGTATAAATAGAATCACTGCATATTGAGAGAGTAGAATTGAAAGCGTTGTTCAAATTTGAAAATTTACTTTACATGTTTAAGTGGACGTTAGGTGATGTCGGGTCACGACTGCTTAAAATTCATCATTCTCCTGACCTCACTTCCAAGTTAGTTGTCTAATGCTGCTATTCTAATGAATTTCATTGCCTGGGGGCTGAATATATTAGCATTTCAATAAGAAGTAAGGCCGTTTTATTCAATGATATATCACTGATATATTCATCATGGTCTTGGTTCAGTCAAATTGTCGATTCAATTAATATGTAAGATATTCATTGAACTGAGTTCACTGAAGTTATTAACATTGTTTTGTTCTTTCGAATTTAGTCCACCACATAGTTTTGATAACCAATTCCTTTTGCAAACTGCTGCATCAAAAAAAGAACCTAGGTATTGTTATTTCTTTGTGTCCTCCAGAATGTTTCTTTGTTTAGTTGTGTACTTTTCTGTTTTTAGTTTCCTTCTTCTTCAAAATGTTTTAAACTTTTTTTTAAGGACAAAATGCCCTCTGTTTAAATTCAAACAAATTGTATTGTGGTTGTTTCTTGAACATTTCACAGTGAAAAGGCCTATTTGAATTTGTTGGATGGCTCCACGAACGTAGATAAATATAGGACTGTGAAATGTGTGAATATTGTAATTCAGAATATGTAAATTTTGAAAAAAAAAAAGTTAGTTTTTGATAAAAATTTGACACTTTATTTCTGTTGGGTCTGAGATGAATGATACTTGTAAAAGCAGATTTGGCTCCATGCTGGCTCTCTGCCCAACTTCCAACAGTTTTCCAGTGTTTTACAAATTTGACATGTTGTCAAACAACTGTATAGTCAACAGAAGTGTTTTTTCATTGTTCTTTTTGGGTGTTTTGAACTGTTTTCCATGTATAACTTTTCCCCTCCACGTTTTCACTTGGTATTCTATATTTTCCCCAAAAAATAGTCTTTTTCCTTATGACTAGTTTATGAACTGATATTTTTCTGTTGTCATAACTACGGTATTAGCAACAAGAAGTGAAGAACTGTGAAAGAAGTTATTTGTGATTATAAACATCAAATATATACTTGCAAATAAATTCCAATCGTGATGTATTAAAATTATTTAGATGTTGATATGGTTTTCTCCTCTTCAGTACAGATAACATATATATGGAATTGTTTCTTTTATATAAATGAGACATGAGCCCCAATGAGCTAAAATGGTTCTAATATTTAGATATCGCTTGTATACATGCACATAAATGACATGATGGATATATATCATGTATATCAACAGGCTAAATGTATGCCATGACATGACTCTTGTGTATATATTTCTTGTGGAGGAATATCCAGAGCCACATAATATTTTGTTTCTTCTCATTTTGTGATCATGATAGTGATGTGATAATATTGTGAGCCAATAATACTGTCATCAATTGTAAAGTCATGTTTGATAAGATTGTTGTCATGACCAACCTTTTGAATACCCATAATTAAATGTTTGATCACTTAATGATGGGTATGACAATGAATGGTGCTTTGAGGAGGAAAAGGTTATTTATGTTCAACTACATTTTGATGTAAATAAGTGATCTGATACTGTGATAGATAGATAGATAGATAGATAGATAGATAGATAGATAGATAGATAGATAGATGGAAAGATAGATAAATAGATGAATAGATAGACAGGTAGATGGATATGTAGGTAGATGAATAGATAGAAGATGCACAGATTGAGTGATTGATTTGATTGATAATAGCAGAAGATGAATTATCTTGATTTATGTAAGATTTTAAGTGTTCTCAACGTACCAAGATAGAAAGAAATTAGGTGAGATTCATAGACAACGGGACACAATCGCAGTAAATTCATCTCACATTATCAATAAACATGGTAAATTTATCTTAGCAGTTACGGTTGCTGATTCAGAAGTGATTCTTTCCTTACACCACATGGCGCAAGTATGTTTTCTGTGCAAGTACTAAGAAATTCTAACCACCAGTGCTCATTGGTAGTGCACTTAAATGTACTCGATTCATTTCCTCATTACATGCTCAAAAACCTTCAGTGCACCATTGATGTTACTCTGTTGCCATGGAAACTCTTAAATAAACATTCCATGATCTTTTAAGGCAGTAACCATGGTAACCTGCAGCACTATAAAGCACTAAGTGAATCTAAAGTGCTTTATAATGACACTTTGCCAAGAAAAGTTCACCCCAAAGGCCATTAAATCTAAAATTCTAAATGAGATAAGTTGTACTATTTTTCACCCTCCAATATTGCACGGTAACAATAGGGTGAATCCTTAGAAACATCTCAGAGGGTCGCATTATCCATATCAATCAACTTGTGTGTATTCTTTCGCTGTATGTAGCTTTGAAGTTAATATAATCCTTGTATCTTGAAAAAAAGGTTTATTCTAGCAAAAATCCTAATTTCTGAGAAATCTCATGTGGCCTGTGTAGGCTTGGATTCTCGTGAGATGGCGCTAGCTTCAATATGCGCACCATTCGAATGGCATAGCTGGTTGTAATGTTTGCACATATATATATGCAATGGTATTGTCATTTATCTATTCAAAAATTTTGAATTCTGTTTGTTTCAAAAGATTGAAAGCAATTATAGCAGATGAGGGTAGCGCCATGAATTCTATTTGGACAAGATGAGGTTCAAAAGCATGTAGAGTAATTAAATATCACAATGGGCTGTAAATTCTATTTGGAACATCACCTTGATAAGGATAAAGGAAGTGTAGTGGAGAATAAAGGAAAGAAAAGAAATTGATAACATGAAAAACACTTTTGACTTCCTACTTTGCTTGCTGTGTAAAAGGAATACAAAAAGGTGAAAAAATATTTTAAGTTTTATCTCTGGCAATATATCCTTCCATCCTGGCCAAGTTTCAAAGTTTACTGTTTTATCTGCTGCCTTATTGTCCCATTGTATAGTTTCTGTTCCTGTGTTGTAATTACAAAATTGTACAGTTGGCAAGATAATTAGCATAGAATAAATAAAATCAATAAAACATAGAAATTTTCATTGTAGGCCTCTAGAATATGAACAAACTTATTAAATGTTCACCTGAAGGTCTTCCTGTAGTAGGAGGGTGTTCAAGATCTCCAGTTGCTGATTTCATTCAAATGGCCATGTGAAGATGGTGTCTGATCGATTGGTAAATATAGTAAGCAGTATGTCAACCTTGAAGTGTCTGAAAGTTTCATGTCTAAACTGGTTGTATAGCATGCTTAGATAGAGCTAATGAGGTGTACTGATCAGCTGATAGCCTGAAACTTTAGTGGGGTATGGTATCACTAAATTAGACTCTTTGCTAATTACTAACTTGTGTCTTGAAGCATTCTATTTTGACTTGTTTGATGTCAAATTGATGAACAACATACTTTTCATGTTGTAAGTGACACTTTCAGTAATGAGAGTAATTTAACTTCACCCTGGTTATGCAATCTATTTATAGAATTTCAAGTCACCCCTGGATCTAATGGAGTTTTAATGACTTCATCTATCAGTTGTCACAGCAACTTGTGGCTAATGTTGTTGTCTGGGCATTCTGACTAATTTGGTGCAATGCCACTGATTGACACACATTACATGCATGATCTTTTGTCTATTCAGCCTCTATTTGAAAAAGACTTACCATTGAGCCTCTCCCTGGTCTAGGCTTGTAATTAAGCAAGGCCTCTAATCGATTGAGGCCTTTATTCGATTGAGGCCTCTGTTCAAGTAGTCTTCAGGCCTCTATTCAAGTAAAATTTTCTGGTCTCTGTTCAAGTAAA
Organism: Platynereis dumerilii; assembly: GCA_026936325.1. Lineage (NCBI taxonomy): Eukaryota > Metazoa > Annelida > Polychaeta > Phyllodocida > Nereididae > Platynereis > Platynereis dumerilii. Next base: position 61,998,537 of record JAPTHN010000004.1, on the reverse strand, counting down.
AAAGTTCCGGTAAAATTGGGGAAAATGATATTTAAAAAATCAAATCATTTTAAAATCATGATATAAACCGCAATTTGAATCTCTTTGATTTAAATCACAATTTGAATCTCCTTGTCAAGTTGATTTAAAGCCTGCAACCCTGGACAGTTATTGGTTATGGGCATTGCTTTGAGCGTTGAGGGCTCCGAGCTGTAAACTGCAATACAAACTTTTGTACATACATATATTATTTTATGTTCTAGAACTACTTGCAGCCCAGAAAAGGTAAAGAAACATACACTGGCCTGGCAAGGGCATGATATGTGATCAGAGAGATATATGTGTTGTGGTAGTCATGCTGGAGTGATTTTGATAAGTGCTTGTCCTCCTTAAAATAAAACTCCCTCTAGAGTTTCTAAACATGCTAAAGAAAGTTCTGCTTCTGTCTATTTATAGGCAAGGATCGAAATCAGCCAAAATGTTTTGGGGGTCTATGAGCGAAAAGGTCTGCTGTTTGATTAACAAAATGTACATGAATCATTTAGATGACGTAATTTATAAATTGGCGGCCCCTTGTAAGCGGTAAGCCCCTATCAAGAGGCCACCATGCCTTTAACATGCATTTCACTGGCTATCTGCGTCGATCCATGTGATGCTTTAATAGTGTTAAACCAACATGCAACTACTTGTAATGCATTAATATTTAAATAATTAATAACGTTGGCGTTAATCAATCATTCTTGCGAATGGCAGTTAGTCTCGTCGGAACTTGGAAACTGATGTTTTCCATTGCACCTTTCTCATGTGGTGTGCACTCAGTGCATGCAAAATTTCAAGATTGTGTGCTTGTTACAAGTTGTGGTCACTGAATATTGATAAGGCGCTAATTAAGATGGAATTGTTAGAGATTGAAACCAATTGATGTGACTGAACAATGAAGTGCATTTGAAAATGTTCTTCAATTTGACCCATATCTATCTATCTATCTATCTCTCATCTATAAATCTATGTCTTTATAGCATGTATAGATGATATAGGATTTCTCTATAATGCTATCTCTCAATCTATCTATCTATTTATGTATTATTACCTGAGAAGTTTATCTATCTCTGTCAGATTCTGTCTGTATGTCTCTATCTATCTTTCGAGATATCTATCTGATACCTATCAATCTATCCAGCAGCTCTGTTTGACATCAACTGTCAAATGAAATAAATACGAAAGAGAGCTTGGGCTTTGGAACTATTCTTGAGCACATTTAGTATTGTCAAGAATAGGACCATTAATAATTCGGCTGACTGATAGGGTAACTTTTTGTATAGTAATTGAGACTTGGGTAATAGCAGACCCTGATGTTACCCTCGATGCAATGGGGTAACTTCGCGCTTTGTTGCATTTCGTCTTTACTTCGGACGCTATAAATTTAAGATATATTTGAAACTGTAAAAATGCATTGTTGTGGATGAATCATGGATCATGTAGAGTTATATTAATGTGTGTAAAACTGGCATCACCATTTATCTAGTGTAACGGGATGGAAATAATATATGTTAATATTTTATATATGTCTCAAAGTGGACTAGAGTTTCACACTAGTCCTACTGTCTCGGGGTGTCAACATTTGAAATGTTTTAAAATGATTTCTCATCTGCTTTGAGCATCACCTATGTTGGACATCAGTTTCAATCGTTCTTTGATTCATTGCTACATGTTCCTCATGTGCATAAATACAGGATGTAAAGACCCAATCATCTACCCACATCCGTCTCCTGGGTTGAGGAAAATCAATGCTTATTGCTCATGCCTTATTATGGGAAATCAATCATTAAAAGCACTTGTTGTAGCCTGTCAACATTACTCAATCTCTTCATGACCTATCTATTGTTATAACACTGAAAAAAAAAGAAAACTCTTTTTTGGCAAACAACCAAATAATACACTTTTGATCCATTGTGTTAAGTTTTGTCAATTTGACAAGTTTCTAGAGAACTAGCATTTACTTGTCAAAATGATTTTTCAAATTCCTTTGTCAGACGCTTTGTCCAAGTCCATAAACCATGGTCCATTAAGTTTAGACAAGTTCATGCAATTTCTGTGAAAAGTGGACGACAAAAATGGTTTGTTGGCTTGTTCCAAGGTTCATGTTCAGGTTTTAGGGGTAAAAGAGATTGAAATTTGGAAAGACATATTTAATAGTTCTCATTTTAGTACAATTTTGATAGATTTTGTTAAAGTAGTGATAGACAGATAGGAACAGAGAAATAGACGGATGAATATATTCAGTATCTTGTCATATTTCGAAAGATTAAAAAAAATTCTGGAAATTCTATTACATAATTACTGGAAGTGATTGGAGGGGGAAAAGAAAATTGCACACTAACACTCAATTTGACTCAAAACAGTGAAAAGCAATTTAAGATTTAATTATTTCAATTATAACAAAAAAAATTAATGGCCAGCTGAAAATTAAATCTGTAAATTACTGTGCATTAAGATTTTTTTGAGCAGTTTAATGCTAACCGATTACATTAAAGAGGGAAAACGTGAAAACAAGAAAGAAAAAAAAAACTGAATGTTATGCAAGAGAAGCACTCTTTAATTTTAAAACCCCTTTTAGTCACGTGAGCAGAATAACAGTCTCCTTTCTATTCTTTTTTTACCCCATGCTGAGTGATAGTGAGGCTCAGGTGATTTCAGGTGACGCCAATTTTTCATCACCTGGGCAGACAAGTTACCAGTCTAAACGGCAAGGGGTAAAATATGATCTCAGTTTGAGGCTCAATTACAAAATCTGAAGAATTCAAAATCCCCATGCTCCAAAAATGGGAATGTAACAAAAAAGGAAGGGAAAAGGAGAAGCAGAGAGAAAATAAATTGTCTCGTGAAAGTCTAGATCTCTCTCTTTCTCTCCCCCTCCCCCTCTCCCTCTCCCCTCCCCCGTTGGAAAAGTTACTTGAGAAGATCTGAGAAGCTAAAGATCAATTATGTCTGGCCTTAGTTGGAAAAAACAGAAGTTTGTATAATTATGACATTATCAGTCATTATGTTCACTGTAACTTCCATTGCTTTTCATCTCTGTTTTTAAGTCGAGAGTCGTCTTAGTTTTAAGTTTCGCCAGTGGTTAAATATGCAACTCTTAGAAACTTCCTAAGCATTTGCAACATAAAGTGTCTTTTGAAATTCTACTTTAAATGCATCATATTTTGCTCCTGTCTCCCCGGTTCGGCAGACCGTAAACTAAGTGGTCACGGTTGTGATTCGCATTTCAAACAAAGATTTAAATCGCCAAAACGTTGCATGAATTGGATATCAACATGTAACAGCATTGTAAGTTAAATATTCTATAGTAACCCTAGCAACCATAGTGATAGATAGATATCATAGTGGATTTAAGGGGTTCATTTTGAACATATAGGTAGATAGATAGCCAGCTGATAGATAAAGTAGTAAGTTAGACTGATAGCTATGTATACATGATATAGTCGGAGATTGGCGTTGGTTATTTTTGAATCAGATATACGAAACATCTTTATAAAATGCTCCCGATGGCCCTGCCCTTATTGTTTATGAAAATATCAAGTTATCAACCCATAAACATAGTAAAATATCCTGAAGATTGGAAATTTCAAACTTGTATTGTTGGTTTATTGTACTGTACTTGTGAAATATTGGAACAGCTGTAAGCAGTCCGTTCCATTTTGTCATCTTCTCAGATTCAGCCGCTAAGTGTTTATTTGATGCACAATTTAATAAGTTACTGCTTTTTGAAGTTTATTAATTTTGCATATTTTGTGCTTATTCACGTTTTGTTGCTTTGTGTTATTTCGATTTAATCTGTGTGACTTTGTTCTGAGCTTTGTTTGTTTTGAGTTTATTGTGCATTTTGTTTTTGAACTACGTGTGACTGTCAGTCATATTGTGTTGTATATTGTCCCTGTACTATATGCTGTATTTTAAAAGTATAAGCAAATTTTCTGGGTGTGTTGATATATGTAAAAATATGTGCCTGGGACCTCAGACTTTCTTGTAAAGTATGATTTGAAAAAGCTGTCGAGCTAATTTCTGAAAAGCTGACCTGACCAGTTGAGCTGGCATTGATTTGTCATATTTTGTGTCCGTGAGTATATTGAAAATGGCATAAAAACATGGACACAGACTCTAAAACCACTTCAGCAGATTCTCTGGGTGTCTAAAACGGACAAATGGAGCATTGGATTAGCATTGTGTACCTTGGTTTGGAAAAGTGTTTAAGAAGCTGCCCTTGAAGCCCTTTATTTCCTTTGGGACTTAACTTTCCTTCTGGACCAAGCAGCTTAACAACTTAATGTGATGAGCAATAGTCCTGTTTCTGTTTCTGTCAGCGTAGAATGTCACTAGTTTAAATTAGAAGATTTGAATTCTCAACGGAATGTTTTTGTTCTTTCAGATGATCCTGGGTTGTCAGGTGGCGCCATCGCAGGCATCGTCATCGGCTGCCTGGCTGCTTTTATTCTGATCATCCTTCTCATCTACTGCTGCATCAGCCGAAACAAGGCTCCTAAGACAAGTAAGTAGTCTACTGAAATCAGATAGTCGAAGTACTGCTGCTCTGTAAACAGTTGTCAGCAGACGGTGTCCAAGGTCCTTGAATTTCCTTTAAAAGTGCTAAAAATAAGTGGTCCTGGGCAAGTCACGGAAATGTCCTTTAAAAACTGCAAAAAATTAGATGGTCCTGGAATCATGGTTTTCTTCGGGAAAACTCCTGAAAATCGTTTATAGCATGGATATCAAGTCATCTTGAATGCACAGTCATTGATCTCAAAACAGACAGCATTAAGTTTGTGGGGATTTTTTTTTCAAGAATTCATCTAAAAGTCCTTAAAATTCAATCATTTATATGCTGGAAAGTCATGAAAAAATACTTGAATTCAGTAATCAAATTTTTGTAGGAACCCTTTATCAGGGCTTCGGAGTTGTGTATAAATAAAAACGACGAAGTGCCTTTGAGCAGTTTAATTTTAAATATAGTTAATTTTGTCCGTACGTTATCCTCGTGAAAGAACTGGTGACAGTGGATATGAATATTTGGAAGGGAGTCTCATTTAAGCAACTTGGCTGTACATGCTGTTTTGTTGTATCACTAGTGCAATACTCTATTAGATGATACATGCACTGCATGAAAGCATGAACTAGGTGTGGTTGAATGTGAAAGTTCAAATTATTCTTATAGATAAAGTTATTTGATATTCAGTATTACCTGTATTTACTTAACATCATTATACTCATAGATTTGCTTTAATGGGCTATGTCCTTTCAAATGTTTAAGCTCTATGGGTTATCAAATTTACTTTCTACTAAAATTGATTTATTTCTTTTGATAACAGATCTCTATCACTGCTACCATAAAGTCTTAATCAATTTTATGATGAGTTTTAGAGAAATCAAATATCATGTGTTGTATAGAAATCTGAATTTATTCTCCCTAAGTATCAGGATTTGTTTGATGAATTTATCGATTTATATCATTATGATCTTCCTGATCACCAAGAGCAATCAAGGTATTTTACGCATGTACGATGTAGGTAAGGCCCGACATATTTAATGTTAAGGTTCTCGGATCGACCGACGCGACAAATTTTCTACCTACTGAAAAAAACAATGGAGTTTACCCACAATTTTTATTAAGTTGACAAAATAAAAAATTGAGGCTAGACCTTTTTTTCCGTTCTTCCGATTGAGGTTAGAAAAGTGCCTTCAGAAGATCTGAGAAGCTAAAGATCAATTATGTCTGGCCTAAGCAAAGCTGCTTCATAATCTATGTAAAAAATCTATTTATTTTTTCATTCTTTTTTTCAGCAAAAGACAAAAACAAAAAGGCTAACAACGTAGACGCCATACGACAACCACCCCAGCAGGTGCTGTCACCTGGTGATATTGCGTATATCGATGAGAAAGGGCCACCAGGGGGCCCACCGCCTTATAACCCCTATGCACCGGTAAGGATCTTTGTTTATTTTCTCTTGAGTTATTCTTAAAATATTGGTATGAGATTTAGAAAATTTGTTCCAAAAGATATGTGACCCCCGGCCCCTTCAGTGTTAATTTAGCATATGAGTGCATAAATAAAGGATGCAAAGCTTCAATCATCCATCCATCTGTAGTTGAGGGATGCTGTATTATGCATGTTATGTGCAAGTATCACCTATTTTTGAAAACCCCAAGTAAATATTCAAATAGTAACGTATCTTATAAATTGCGTCCTTCAACAGGAAAATAAGCATGTCTGAAGGAACAAATTTTCTCATATCAATTGTTATTGTGTTTGTAAGTTTCTTAATCGTGCTTCGTTTTGATGTTATAAATGTTGCACGGTACCTTCTGGTTAATCCAATAATTGGCGCTTTCAGAAAATACATTTGGTGAATCAAAATCTGCCTTTCACGAAATTAGCGAAAGGGAAAAGTGTTAGCCCTGTGGTAACTTGCTGGGCTGCCAGATTCGAATCCAACTCTTGCTGGGTCTCCAGCTGAGCAGATCAGATCATCATGGCCATATACATGCAACAGACAAGATATTATACAAATACTCAAATAGATGATGCTGAGTCCAGGGCCTATGTTTGACATGTGATTCAATCATCCTTCGTGTCATTGCCGTGCACTCCTCCTCCGAGGGGGGGAGGGTTGGTCTAGTGGTAGCTTGCTGGGCTGCCAATCGCTGGGTCCAGGGTTAGAATCTAGCTCTTGCCGGGTCTCAAGGGCCTATGTTTGACATGTGATTCAATCATCCTTCGTGTCATTGCCGTGCACTCCTCCTGTCCTTATTAAACAACCAAGTGCATAAATACAGGACGTAAAGGCCCAATCATCCATCCATCCCACTTGACCCTCTTCAACAAGATCACAAAATATACACTTTTCATAAACTATCTCTGGAAGTGATATTGATTCACCATATGTGTATTTCTTGTTTCTGTTCAACTTTGCTATGGTTATCTCTTAATGACATTTCTCACATTTACACTGATTTATGCAACTTACAACTTTACACAATACAAACGTTTAATGTTTGTCGCTTTGTTCATTTGCTTTGCATAGTTTCACTCACCACCAATTTACTATTTGTTGTCTAACATTTTATTTAATCGTTGAGACTTCGTAGTTGCTTTCACCTCTGCTTTTGCCAAAGTCATTCCTTCCTTTAACACCGTTCTTTTGAGAAAATGGGTTGAGACAATTTGTTGGATCTATTTAGTTAAGTGTTATTTGAACATATTAAAGTGCGTCGTAGTTCCACATAGTATTTGTGAGATTAATTTTGTTAAGTTATGTATGATAATTCATTAAATATGAGGTTAAATCTGGTTTTTCAACCAAATTCAGAATATCCTTACATCAAATCTACTTTCATAGATATGAAAAGATTAATATTGGTCAATCTAGAAAAAAAGATTTATTTTGAACAGTTGAAATGATAATTATTTTGTCAATAAAACATTTCAACCAATGAAATTAAAGAATAGAATGTTTCAAACAATGGAATGTTTCTAGTTCTTGAATGGAGAGTGGTATCACTACATGCTGTGGGTGAGACCAAAATATTACGTTGTAAGACATTTGAAGTTTTGTTCATTTCTGTTAAAGTTATAGAACTTATATTCGCGTTGGATGTTCTTGTTGAGCAGTTTAGCTTTGAAATACTTCAGAATGGTTACTTTGGAAGCTTGTTTGAAATACAAGAAATTTCACATTTGAAGTTGTTGTTAAATTGAGATATATTATAAATATTTAGCACTAGAACATCCCATGAAACATAGACATATATTTCAGAGGAAATGGAAAATGAGGGCAAATGCTCTGAAATGAGATAGGGGAAAGTAGGAAATGTTATGGAAAGGAGTCCAACCCCCCCCCCCCCACCCCCACGTGTATGTTTTATTTAAAAGTGTGTAGAAATGTTGCAAACTTCTATAAAGCAAAAGAAATGAAATGATGGATTGTAAATGATATGTTATGCATTTAATCAAGTAAATTTGAATAAGCTGTTATGCTTGACAGCAATGTGCAATAGTTTGAAACTCTGCTGCATTTATTGGTGGCTCCGTATTTGGAGCCCAGGGAGAACAATGCACTACTACTACTGCAGCCACGTGAATAGAGATATGTGGATAGCATTCATGTGTGGATAGGCTGTTAGAGGTAACAGACAGGTCTGTAAAGATAAAAATCTGTAGAGGTTTTGAAAACATGAAGATTGATGTATAGGATCGCAAGATCCATTGAGAATTGGCGATTTGCATAAAAAAAGAAGATGTTCGCAAACAACAAAAATATAGTATAGGATAAGTTGAGGCTGTTGAGGCTTGTAGTAAAAAGAGTCGTATGGAAAATTATGAACCTCTATTACCCTGATTACACAGCTTGACTGTTGGACTATAATGCCTTTATCCCGAAGCATGCATTAACCAATCGAAAGTTCTCTTACAAAACTTCTAAGCTTTTCATTATTATCTATTGTATAAATCCTTGAATTTCAAATATTGTATTTGCCTGACACCCTGAGTTCTGCACTGTATTTGTCGATTGTAAAAACATATGTGGTGTTGTATTTGTTTTGGTTCACCTTGAAGTTGCCTGCTTAAAAGTAAGATGCTGTAAAACGCAGTCTTGTCAAATGAGATTGAGAATTTTAATCATGGAGGTGCGTTACATCATGAAATTGCCAGATCTTAATATTCGGGGACCGTTGTCTCCGGTCCAAATCGAATGAGTTTCTGTTAGATATGCGGTCCTTTGCAAGTGTCAGTGCCCATACTCAGCAAGTAAAAGATCCCACATAATTAGGTTCAGCTCAGTTGGTAGCTGACTTCCAATCGTTGAGTCCCAGGTTCAAATTCACTCTGGCCATTTCACCACAATCAATATATGGGACAGCATTTCAATCATCCTTAACCTCAATTCTGTATCCGCCGCCTGTCCTAATTAGACTATCAAGTGCATAAATACAGGAGGTAGAGCCCCAACCATCCATCAATCCCTCTTGCACCTGGTTAGTTCCAAAAACTTCCTAAAGAGGGCTGCACTGTCCCTACCAACCTAGTTTAGAATAGGCAAATTATTAAAGCAGGCAATTTGAAGGCAGTTGAATGTGTCACAGATTTGTACCCAAGTAAATTTGTTCAGTTTAGTTAAAGTTCTTTTAGTTTAGTTACTTTTTATCTTGTTCCTTTATTGCACCTTTTAGTTACTGAGTTAGATTTTGGTTCTTGAAATTAAGTTGCTCTACTGTAGACTCCATCATTTTCCATGTAGAATATACTTTTCTGATAGAAAATGTCTTTAATTAATTTATGTCTTTAATTGTGTAATTAATGTAGCCATTAGTGACATTGATTGACTTTAATAACAACTAATAACTGACTCTTTAAAGTAGACAAGAAGTTTGATAAGTTAAGAAGTTAGAACCTGTGAGAAAATAGCATTTCTCTATATATTGTAGGGCTCTCATGATTACAAAATTAAAAATTGATCAATCTATGTGCTCAAATTTAATTGCAATAAATTCATCCATCGATTTGTAGTCCATCGATTTTCCCGCGCCATTTTGTTCCTAATTCATAGATACTGTCAATTGAATTGTGGCTTATTGGTAGGCAAGTGTTTGAGCTTGATGTGTGTTGCATTGCTAATTGCGACCTCACTGCTTTATCCTGTTCTTGTCCTAATTGGCCTGTCAAATGCATAAATACAGGATGTACAGTCTTGCTGTCTCAATATCCATCCATACGCTGTGTTCTACATACGAATAGTTAAAATTATATGGGTAAATTCCTCAGTGCGCCAGTAAATGTAAAACTGCAATCATTCATCTATCTCCGAACTCTGTTCTATGTATGGTATCTGCAGATATAGATTGATCAATTTTGCAAATTGGAAAATAAAGTCAAACCGTCAGAATAAGCAGTTAATCATGAGAGCCCTAGTAAATTGCATGGGTAGTTGGTTAGCGGCATCTTGTTCTTTGCTCTTTCAGCCAATGAACCGCAACCCTGAAGGGCTCATGTACGCTGATCTTGCTCTGGATGACACTCCCAGGAGCCGGAAACCCATCCAATTATACGACAATATGGATCTTTATAACCTCACGCTCAGCCAAGTATAGTGAAGGAACAGTCCTTAGAACTCTACACTACATTGACATCGCAGCAGTGTGGCTAATAACACATACTTAGCCCACCCACTTCCACTGAATTAAATGGATAAATAGTTGTGTGCACTACAAGAATGATTCAACTATCATCATGCACAGAAACGGACAGAATCCATGAGTGAATGTGTACATATAGGAATGTATATTTCAAACTTGAATGCTGTATTTATAATCAGCTGATGATCGCCCAGTACCATACTGTACAGAGTACAGCATTCAACTTGCTGAGGCTATTTCCATTAGACACGCCCATTTTGTACAAAAGCCACTCCCAGTGAGCGCTACCCCTAACAAGCCACACCCAGTTAAGAAGGCCACACCCACTTGGCTTAAGCCAGACCCACTTGGCTTAAGTCACACCTACTTGGCTTTAGCCAAACCCACTTTGCTAAAGTCACACCCACTTCGCTTGAGCCACTCCCACTTAGGGATAAGCCACACCTACTATTACCAAGCGATTTGACAAAGTTGATGTTGTATCTGAATTGTGAATTAAATTCCAATCGGTTCAATTGAGAATGGAGGCAATGGATGCTAATGCAACACAACTGATGATAATTTAAATTTTAAAATGGTACATATTTCATGTGGCAATCGACAGGATATATGATGATGCCACGTCTGTTCGATACAGCTCCGCCATTGGATTAGCCCGCCCTCATCAAACAATAGCCACACCCATTTCACATAAGCCACACCCATTCTAGTGGTTCTAGTGAATCTTTTCGCAACTTGGCGCTGTGTACTCCTACGCTGTCTATGCAAATTGGAACTGTCATCTCCTCCCACCGATTCATTTGCATTTCAAGCTCCGCCCACATGCTGCGAAAACTCCGCCCACCTGCACATTGCAGGCATATCCCCTCCGATTTTGCATATCAAGCTCCGCCTGCTGAGTTGCGAATGACTGCCCACTGGCAAATATACATGTAGGTCCCTGATACCATGCTGGAACTTTGCCTATGAGTCAAAGCCTCTTTGCATATTTAACACCGCCCCATTTCATCGAGGCAGCATGAAACAAAACGAAAATGGATTATATTTGAAATTGACCAAACAAGGACCAAAAAAACTATGCAGGGAAACCCAATATGACAATCAAGAATGCAGTAAAATGTGATTGACATCTGGAATGAAGGAGAACACCCGACACTGAAATTTGAAGGGCAGAGTTCTCTACTATTATGGACGTTTTGGATTTATAAAGCATGCATGTTTACCTTGAATATGGTATGTTGGCTCTAACTTGCCAACAGTGCATGGATCAATTAGATGAATGGAACTATGTGCAGATGCATTATACTTTGGAATATCAGCATGAGATGTGGATTAGTCTTTTAAATTGCATGTTATTTTAGAAAATTTAGAGTAGAGATCTTGAGCAAGGCAAATAATCTGTCCTTTACATGTCCTGTGTTATTTAGCATAGAATTTATAGAAAACTCTCAAAAATGAGATAAATTACAGAATTTTTTTCATCAATCTAATTTCAATGAAATTTTACAGCCTTAATAGAAGTTAATTCTATGCACTTTTTGACATAGCGAGGTATCTCGCTCTGTCTTTCTAATCAGGTAAGAGAACATAAGGGAGTTGAGCCCAAAATGAAAAAACATGGATTCCGGCCAAATAACACTGTATCAACTGTGATTTTTCTAGCTGGAGAACTGGAAATTGCTTTTTAGACAATGCTTTTTCATATGGATAATTCTGAACTAGTAGAATTTCTGTATGAAGCTGAAACTTGGAAAAACTCTTGCAGACATCTCAAACTGGTTGCCTGCTGAAACAGATGCTCTTTTGTATTTTTGTTTTTCTCTCTCCAAAAAAAATGCAAATAACTTTATTTCCATACTCTTATTTTATACCACAAGGCAAAAAGTAGTTTTGGGTTGATACATGACTCTACATTTATTTTTTAAATTTTACATTGTCCTCCTCAAACAGATGCTAAAAGTTTCTTGAACATTTTTGTGACAAAAACCCAGAACCTAATTACATTGTATCAATTGAAATTTCTTTGGGTGGGTGATATTTAGTTTTTTCCAAAAAATTGCAAATAAATAACAATGCTTTTTCATATGGATAATTCTAAAGTAATAGAATTTCTGTATGAAGCTGAAACTTGGAAAAACTCTTGCAGACATCTCAAACTTTCAATGTTTTGGTTGCCTGCTGAAACAGATGCTCTTTTGTATTTTTGTGTTTCTCTCTCCAAAAAAAATACAAATAAACTTATTTCCATACTCTTATTATATACCACATGGCAAAAAGTAGTTTTCGGTTGATACATGATTCTACATTTATTTTTTTACATTTTTACATTGTCCTCCTCAAACAGATGCTAAAAGTTTCTTGAACATTTTTGCGAAAAAACCCAGAACCCAATTACATGGTATCAATTGAAATTTCTTTTGGCCAGTGATATTTTGTTTTTTCCAAAAAATTGCAAATAAATCCTATTTCCATCCTGACCTCTCGTCATCTCCTGCCAGAAAAAAGTAGTTTTAGGTTGGTACATTCTTCTATATATATTTTTTTCTTAACACTTTTGTGACGAAGACCCACAACCCAATTACATTGTATCAATTGAAATTTCTTATGTCCAATTGGTGTAATTGGGGCTAAGCTGTTCTGTCGGACTCAAATCAATTGAAATGTCCATAAATAAAATAATTTACTGTTAGTATAACTCTGATGATTGTAATCACAAAAAAAATGTTAGTTCACAAAGTGCCTTTTGGAAAAGTAATTGCACCTTATAAATTAAAAAAATTATTCTAAGCTATGTCATAGAGTCCATGGATTCTTGTTATGCAATATTTTATGATAAATGATTCTATAACACTGTAACTAACCTGAGTTAGGTGCACCAAAATTTATAACTACATTCCCGATTCACTGTTGAACCCGTTGTGTTTTAAATAGCATCATAATAATACACACAAAAAAAGCTTAAATATTAATTGTAGATCAGCCCTATTGTCATGATTTCTTAGCTAAGGTGTTTTATGGAGGGATTTGATCTTGGCTTGTACGCAGAGGTGGAATGTCAGCTTGAGCTTAAATTTGTCAATTGTATTGTCATTTGCAATTACTGGAAATTTTCAATGTTTTTTTATTTGATTGGAGAGTTTGTGGCTAATTGGAAGTATTTTCGCATATTGATTAAGACGCTCTTTGCAACAATTGGAATGTAATTTGCATAAATTTTAATGTGAACTGATGTCATTTCCACAAATCAGAATGCCAATTGATGTCATTTGCATAATAGGAATGTCAATTAATGTCATTTGCATAAATCAGAATGCTAATTGATGTCATTTGCATAAATCAGAATGCCAATTGATGTCATTTGCATAAATAAGAATGTCGAATGATTTCATGTGCATAAATCAGAATACCAGTTGATGTATATATGGATTTGGATGTCCACTGCAATGGTATTAACCAATTGTGATAATCCTTTAATGGTGGGATGTGTTTTATCTTGTTAATGTTGTCCTCTTTTAGCCCTCGATCAAAACGGATGAAGGACTGGTTTATGCGGACTTAGCCTTTGAAGACAAACCACGAAGTAGAAAGCCTATCCAAGTCTACGAAAACACAGAATACGGAGATATCTTGTGAGGGGGAGCACCATAGAAAAGACACGTGTGGAGAAGCGCCCCCAGAAACACGGTACACTGTATAATGATTGTAGTTCCTGTTTTCGCCACTGGATGGCAGCTGTGTACTGTATGTTTTATCAGCTGTAGCATTTAAACTTAATTATTTCGCATCTACTTCTTTGAAGTTAATGAGTAAATTTTGAAGACATTGTTAAGTTATGCAATAGTGAAAAGGAATAACTTGTCTAGACATTGAAATGTATTGGCCTACTTGAGGCTGGAGTTTAGATTTACATGTAGCAACTATTACAGAATGAAATTAACCAAAAGGTTATGCTGTTGTCAGTTCAAATTTCTGAGGTACCCTAAAGCTGGCGGACTTTGAACAGGTGTGGGTGACTTTGAAAACTTTTCAAAAAGAGATTGATCAAGTGCTGTGAAGTTAAATTGAAAATAGGCCCAAGAGACTTGGTAATTGTGATACAGTCACTTTAATATTTCATTTTAATATCTCAAAATTGTGATAAGTTGTCTTCTGTATAGATCTGTGACAGATCTATGACAGATTAACATAGCAACATAGCTGTATCCCCGCAATGAAGGTCACTGCCTGTTAAAACTTAATAGCAAAGACTGGCTTTGAATCCATGGATTCTTGTTTTAATATCTCATTCATTCGGCGAATGTTCAAAGTCACCCACCAGTTCTAAGTCACTCGGTTTTGTGGTAATCTGTTACCATGTTTTTGTGCAATATTAGTTGAAAAAGGATAAACTGAAATTAGCTCTTATATTACTTTTTCACATTGCTACGTTTAGGTTTAGTCAAATAACTTGGTACATTGATGTTTGAAACAATTTTTCTCCGTGCAAAATCAAAATTTTCTTCAGTTACATGGTTGTCTAGTTACCCAGGAAAAATCTTGACAGCTAAGAAAGACACAAAATAGAAACTACCAAATCTAAATACAGCAAAAACAGAGACCAACAAAAGTCTACTTAGTTGATAAGACAGATATATACCGTGTTCTATCTAGAACCATGTCAAATGGGTGAAGCTGGCTAATTGATTTAGCGCTGAATTTAACCGAATTGTGATTGTACAATGTATGTCATCATTGTATTGTTCATATAAACGATGATCCCACCTTAAACATATTATTATTATATGTATGTAATTGTGTAAATAACTGTAACTATGTTCATAACTGTGTATCTAGGATATTTCATTTTAATCACGGCTTATGAGACACTACTTTGTTCCACACATGATTGTACGATAGGCCGTCGCGACCTTTCTGAATTTAATTTTAGCGAGAAGATACACAATTAAAATTCACATTTAGTCATCAATGAATATGTAGGCCTACTTATTTTGTAATTGTACTATTTCATTTCGCAAAAGATAGCTAATTGGCTATAAAAGAGTAGTTTAACTGCTGTAAATTTACTTTAAAGAAGGATACTGTGCACAACAGTTTGGTAACGACTCCATTTTCGTGATTAGCGGAATTTCCTTAGTATTTGTCACTGAATAAATAAAATACTGGAATGTATTCTATAACAAATTTAGTTGGAGAGTCAAATTAGCTAATTTTTAACTGATAATATTCAACGTTTGATTGTATTTTAGTTAGTAATTCAAATCTTTATTTTGCAAAATTCCTTGGAATTTTAATTCTGATGTGGTCTTCTTTTATAGTGAAAAGAAATTTATATTTGGTTTATTTTAGGTTTTATTTGTAAACTATAGGAAGCAGGTAAATGAATTTGGCTTCATAACAATTAGATTTCAAAGTACTTTTAAAATGCATTTAATTTCGGAAGTACATTCACCATTTTGGAATATGTTTTATAGTGTCTTTTACACATGTATTCACATCATGAGTTCATCACATCATTGTATATAATCTCATCATCATCTGCATATTCATCCAGCTTCATAAAATAATTGATGAAGTGTAATTGGTATATCAAAGGACTTTATCTCCTTTGCTTTTAAAGTCCTTGTATGTATGTGTACTGCATGGTCCTCTAAGGATTTGTGACAGTAAAGTTTGAACTTTGAAAATAATGTTTTTATTGCCAGTTTTATAACAATAGTTCAATTATAAGGGTTCTTATAGTGACAAAAATACTGCATTTTGAATTTACATGCATTTGTAGAAGGAGCAGCTCACTCTATTGGAGAGTGAACTAAGAAAAATTTTAAAAAGTCACGATAGTAAATTTGAAAATACAAGAAAATATTATTGTCCTGTGGGTCAATCAACTTTTCAGTTTTATGAAATGTTCTACCAAGAAAATTTTTTTTTTTTTTTTTGCAATGGAAGAATTCAAACTGAATTTGTCAACCTTCCAATCCAAGTTGTAAAATATTTTAGCTTATTTATTTTTAAAATATTCAGCAAATTTTATAAACAAGAGTATTCATTTTGTATAAATTTATAAATAATTTCGTATTCATAATTTATGTTAATATGCACTCCGTTTAACGACCGTTATGATTGTAACAGATTCCTCACTTCCGCAACTAATTATTAATATTAATGAGCTTATAATAATAAAAATTACTGTATTCATTGCTTATGATGTTACTTCGCATGTTTTCTTGATTTAAATTGAATTAAATTCATTTGTACTAGTGATCTAATATGTAATTGTATTATATATATATATGATTATATTTGTATTTTAAAAATGTATATTGTATATATATGTGTATGGACTATATTTTTATGTAAATGAGAGACATTTGTGCGTTGATTTGTACTGTTACTGATTAACACAAAATGACATATCTTAAAACGGTGATCTCGCTTGAATAGGTAAAAAAAATCTCGTCCAATCCTGTCCGTGAGCTGCATTTCGGAGGTACTTAAGCATGCCAGCATGTGTTGCACGTTCAATTACAATTGTTTGGTACATTGAAAAATTTAACATTAAAAAATTCCAATTCCAATATGATTATAAAGCAGATATCTACTCCCCAAGAAATTATTTTTGTACTGTTGAAAAATATGTGTTAAGCACATTTGAAACATGTTGTTTGTTCGTTATTATAATATTATAAGCAGACTTGCATGCAATTTAAATTTTGAAAATTAGTTAAGGTAGTTATCCAAGTAACTTGTTTATATCTTTGTACAAATTGAATTTTGATAATTCGACAAAAAGTCAAAAATTTTCAAAATGAGTAATTAATTTTAAATAATTACACATAAGTCACTAACCTCACTGCACGTATCATGTCATGTAAATAAGTTAATTAATGACATAATTTAATTGATACTGTTCCGTTGACAACTTATAGTGACATTTAATTACTTGAAATTGATTGATAAGAAACAGTATTGTTCACAATTTTGTACAAAGGACATTCTCATGTTGAACAACAACTTTTTAATAAAAATGTAACTGAAAATTGTGGTTTTGAATTTTGTTTTCTATGAAGTTGTGTTTATGTGCACGACAAGCTGGCATATTAATTTGTCGTGGACCTCTTTTGATCAAACAAGTCTGAAGTCTGGATTACATGCCAGTTTGAGATTTTTGACTATCTGTATAGTCTCTGTTTGTAGACAGTTTCAAGTCATCCTTCGGCTATTTTCTCTTTCTTTTAGTCGCAGTTCGCTTAACATCAAGATGCATAAATACAGGACGTAAAACCCCAATAGTTCATTATCTCTGAAAGGTCAAGTCCATGCTTTCTCTCATATATATAGAGTATCATTCCTAGAACTCCATTGATGGAGATTTTGTCACCTATTGTCAGTACGTGTATTGTGTAACAAAAAGTGAGTAGGCCGAATAATTATTATTCACTTCTGGTCAATATACATTTATTGATGATTCAATCACAAGGTATTTAATTCATTGAATTTCAAGAGGTCCTGTTGACCTGTAACAGTAACTGGGTTCTACATATTGGTCATGCGTGATAAGCATAATGATAAGGGGTATTTCCAGAAGCTGGTTCGCAGCTGGGGTCTGGAGAAAAGATTCTATTTAAACTAGTGGCGACACCTAGCTGATATGACTGACCAGCTGTCAAGTAAGCAGCAGTGATCGCTTTCAAGCAAGGCCCAACCTTTGAACTATAAATAACCCCCATCTTGGGGCTATTAGATTTCAGTGTTAAAGAATTTAATCCCGATATTTCTAGTACATCTTCATTGGTACCCACTCCCCCCCTATCATCCTAGCCACATGGCAGCATATTTAATGATAAAAAATATTAAATATAACACAATTGTTGGATAGAATATCAAATTTAATATTCACAGTTTACTATAAATATACACAACTATACAAACTATATTACAAATTCACATAGGCCCAAGGCAATAGGCCTGGATTAGTCCAAATTAGTCCGAATCTTCATCTTGATTTAACTTTGATTCAAACTTGTCCAGTTCTTCAAAAACCTGTTTAGGATTTTCCCAATTGTCATCAAATTGATCATCTACGTCATTTGAAGGAAAAACAAATTTTTCTAAATCTTCTCTTTTCGGTTTTTGTTGAGCGGAAATGGCTTCTTTCTGCAAAGAAAAATATAATAAAAGGTGATTAGACATGGACATTTTAAGGTCTGATATGTCATTTTGTTATACCTCCACCATGAAAGCAGAGCTGTCAATGGTGGAGAGCTGGTCACATGTCAGTCATTATTTTAGTCTATTGCCCTGCAATATTTTTTTTAAAAACCAAAAAGTCTGAAGAAAAAAAAAATTTCCACATTTTTTTTTTCTCCAATTTTCTTTTCTAAACATTTTTTTTCCAAGACCTTTTTTTTCCAAAATCTTTTTTCCCAAAGTTTTTATTCCAAAAATTTTTTTTGTCAAAGTTTTGGAAACCAATGCCTCGCAATCGTGCAGAAAAAAAAATAAGACTGACTATCTCAGGCATTAGTCGAATCTATTCCCCTCCAACAGTCATAGGCCTACCTGTATTCTATTGTTTCTTTGCTTTTCTAGAAGGAGTTTGCTTTCTCTCTTTTTCTGGGATAATGTCTGGATTTTCTTCATCTCATCTGATTTTTCTTGTTCCTTGGCCTTTAATAATAATTTCTGTAATTCTGCAATGAAAACAAAAAAATATTCAAAATTCATAAATTTGTTTTGACATAAAAATTTAAGAGAAAAAAATAATTAAGAAGCATCTTCTTGCATGGCTATGCAATTTCATTTTGAGAAGTAACTATTTACATCTCTCACTGTTATTTAATTTTCAAAATTAAGAGATATTTTACATTGAACTTGGAAGTATTTTACTTACTATCTGGATCTTGTGTGCTGCCATAGGTTACATTAACAGCTGAAATAGAAAAGTAATTAAATTAATTAGAAATCACAGGTCTTATATTATACCAAGTCGACATGGTAGATTGCACACATCGAAAAGGTCCGCACATCACCTGCAGTTTCTGAGATAAAAAAAAGGCATTTCATATACTTTTGGGCCAAAAGTGCAGGTGGGAGGGGAGTGCCCTGCCCAGCTCCATCGCCTCTGTTTATTACAAATTTTAAAGAACATCACATGTCACAATGTGCAATGGGCCTGGCTGAATCATTTGTGGTTCATTCATCCAGACAGTTATAAATTAAAAAATATTTCTAAAAATAGTAAAGTTATGTTAAGTGAAATGGTAGGCCTTCATCATTAGCAGTCTACCAAAAAAGCTCAAAAAGTGCTTACACTGCGTCCCAGGAGGGGCTCTTTTGAGCCTTTGTTTGATGTCACATGACACCAATCTGGATTCCATCGTGGGAAGAAGTTGCACAGATTGCCAGAACGTCTTAGCATAAGCCATGTCATCCTCTGACGAACCAGAAAAACTCATTCTTTCATTGTCATAAGAAACATCCACCACCACAGTCGCCATATTGCCGTTGTTATAAACAAACAAAATGATGTGACAAACCACCAGAGGGATTCCCATCAAATTTCCATTTTACAAGTAAGCTGATCCAGCATGTTAAGTCGACCAGCTTAGCTAATTATTACATTACATTAAATTCACATTAAATTGATTACAGCATTAGAGTGAATTAAATAGTCTGGGCGTTTTTTAATTGATCAATTACTTGTTTAACGCAAGGAGGCGCACTTGTCAAAAGAAGTTTATTGAAGAAAATATTCTTCATGTGTGACAGACAGTATGGCAGGTGAATGGTGGTAAAGTTGATATGTGGCAAGATTTTGGTGATTTATTCATTTTAAATCGTTGTTAAGAGTGGTATACTAACCCATAAGTGTTCAGGGGAGTTTAATACACACTTTAATCACAATGGAAATCGATGACGTCTACAGACAGATTGGGGAATTGGGAAAACACCAACGTAAACTTTTGACTGCTCTTGTTTTGCCACATGCATTTGCAGCTTTTCAAATGATCCACTTGGTGTTCATTGCTGCTAAACCCCCTTCTTTTCACTGTCATGCCGGAAGAACTGTCTCACACAATTCATGTCCATCATCTGGATGTGATAGCTTCACTTATGAAGGGACCAACTTCACATCAATTGTCACACAGGTAAGCAGAAAAAAATGCCACACCCACTTCTCAAATTTATGTTGACATGTTTATTTTTATTTTATGGGATAATATGCATATATATCATCAAAACATGTGCATGAATAACCATATACAGTGATATAGGAAGTAGTTGTGGTTATTTGCTGGGTGGCCCAGCCTGCATGGCTCCGTGCCAGAATAGCACTTGCACGTGCACGTTGCACATTTGAAGTCATTTGCGTCATTATTCATGATTAATTAATTATTTTTAATTAGGCCTGCTCATATTTATAAATTTTAGGCCTGCTCATACTTTTTTCTTCATTTCTGTTTTCTTCTATTGAACCCAATAGAATTTACATATTATTGGTCTTTTTTTATGTTCTTTTTGGCTTCAAGTTCAAGATCTATACCATTGGAATTGCTTTCTTAAATGCTGAATTTGCAAATTTATCTGGGCTTGTATTCCTTTGAAGTTTCCAAAATTTCGTATATATAGGGTAATATAGCATTTTATGTTTATTGTGAATTTATAATGAATATTCGTAACACCATGGATTGGCTAATTTTTCTTCTAAAGGATTGTGTTGCCACAAATTGTGATTTGCTTGTTGCTCTGATTTATGAAAGCTGCTATGTTTAAGCGACAGACTTTTTACTTAGAATAATAACATCAGCGTTCATGGCCTTGATCTGCCTCAGCTGATTTGGGGGATGGATAATGAGATGCCACAATCAATAATCAATAGTATCGATGTACTTTGTTCGTACATGTACTATGTTTGGTACAAGGTCTTCTGGAGAGATAAGCTAAGCCTACATCAATATTATTTGTTAATCATTTACCTTATATGTATGTATGTGTGAATTAATTAGATTTTTCATGATATAAGATAATATAAGAGAATCTGTAAATGTCAAAGCATGAAGACGGCACTGCCAGGATCCAAAACTGAAATTTTAAAGACATTAAATTGTAGGGGAGACCGGGGCTGGTTGTCACAGGGGCAGGTTGTCACAGTGTGTAAAACTTAAACATGCTACTATTTCTATATAAAGCATGCAGGAGCACTGCAATTCTATATGAATGGCAAAAGGGGAGTGACTTAAACCTATCTGGTGAATATATACCTATATCAATCGAAATCTTGATGTGATATTGGACATTTTTTAAAATTCAGAATTCGGGGCAGGTTGTCACACTTTCGGGGCAGGTTGTCACACTCTCGGGGCAGGTTGTCACACTTTTTGTTATGAGCTCGAATGCAGGAAGTGGAACTCTGTAGGGCAAATCTTGACCAAGAAAAGTTATTTTGGACATATGAGGAATCCTTTACTTGCCAAGTGAAGACCTTATCAAACATGCTACTGTGTACAAGAGTGCTGCAAATGAAGGCTTACCAATCAGTAGGAAAGCATTCTGATACGGAGTAGGATTTTTACGATATTTTTGGAAAATTTTACATATAAATTTGAAATCGATTTATTTAAACACAATGCAATATCTGCATACATCTTCAGTCATCAATAGCATGTATAAAGCACAAATTTATATTTGTGTTAGTTTTTTTGGTTTAAAAGCCTGGTCCTAATAGGTAACAACCAGCTCCAAAAAGTGTGACAACCTGCCCCGCCTTTTTGTGACAACCTGCCCCGACTGATGAAAATTCCAAAAACGGGTGACCAAGGCCATTGTTATCAATATTTTCACTATTTGTTCTAATGATGATTTAAAGAAATGTTTATATGGTAAGTGTATTAACTGTATCTTATTCAACAACTATTTGATAAAGACTAGCATTGCTTGCAAGTTAAAGGTAAAAAATTACTTTTTGCGACAGGAAATTTTTAACAGTCCTTGTGCCTACCAGACTCCCTTCCAGGGGTCAAGATTTTTCAAAAAGACTCCAGTGGGTTATAAAAGCAAAAAACAATGATTGGTTGAGCTGTGTGACTCCATAGTTTAGTGCAATAAAAAGTGTGACAACCTGCCCTGTGACAACCAGCCCCATTCTCCCCTAATGAACTAAATTATTTCTCGAATTCATTTTTGTATTCTGGTTTGCTCAATAAAAAGTTTGGAGAAAAAAAAAAAATAGGACAGCTGAGATAGGGTTTTTCTGGAAAGGTAATAGGGGCCTATTCCTAAAAGAAAATTTTGAACAATTTGATTGTTTAGAAAGAAAAACGTTGGGGAAAAAATATTTTGCAGGTGAAAAAAGCTGAAAGAAGTTTGGATTTTCGAACTTTTTTTTTTTCCCCAAATTTATTTTTTTTAACAATTTCTATTTTTTGGAATTTTTTTTTTTTTTGAACAAACTTTTTTTTGGAAGTTTTTCTTTTATTTTAATTTTTTTTTTCCCCCAAATGTTTTGTTTTGGAAATTTTTTTTTTCCCAACATAAATTTTTTTTTTGGCTAGTCAGTGTTCGCTCTGTCTATGCTGGGCTCTCCCTGACTCGCTCATCCTCTGAAATTGCAAAGAGCTGTTCAGCAGCAATTTGAAGTCATAGTATTTTGAAAACTGATCATTAGACAGCACAACTGTGCTGTTATCATATCGATCTCTCTCAAACGAATTTGGCTTGGCCTGACTCATTTCAGTGTAAAAATAGGAGCTGCAGTGACATGTGACATCATTGAATAGAGCTGAATTTAATCACTTATACTTCCTCGGCTGTAAATTTTATGCACGTTCAAGCTGCAGCTGTTGTATAGTAAATGAACAGTAAAAATGAGTAATGCTTTGAACAGCAGATAATGTCACAAACTCGCAGTTGAAAAATCGATTGAATTTTTATTCCAAAATTTATTGGTTATTGATTGTAACAACAACTTGCAAGTAGTAAATTTGCGATGCCCTTATTTTGACTTTTGTCAGTAATTGTCACAGCTTCCACCAGGTGACAGTCATGGGAACAGCAGCACCTCTGGTGGAATAGCTTTGAAGCAACTTCAGTGTTTTAAAAAATCAATTGCTCCAATTATTATATGAATGTCAATTAGGTGATTCTAAATGTAAATGGTAGCAAGTCTCACACTATACTATACATCATTTTGCAACTCAAAATACTTTTATTGAAACTTGTGTGTTTAACAAGTTAACTATTGATTTCAGTGGGACTTGGTTTGCGGAAAAAGTTACCAAACGGGTTTAGCGCAGTCGTGGTTCATGGGAGGAGTGCTCGTCGGAGCTTTGTTGTTTGGTTATTTGGCTGACAGGTGAGTAGACTAGTTATGAACTAGATAAGTAATTAAGGAGTATGTGATTCACTGCAGTACTTTTCCCCATCTTCTCCTACTATCCTCCTCCTTCCATAATTCTGCTATCAGCATCTCTCCTCCTCCTCCTCCTCCTCCTCTCAGGGTCCCACTGTCATGGAAAAAATAGTGGTCATGGAAAAGTCATGGAAAATCGAAAGATTTTTAAAAGCCATGGAAAATTCAAATTTTGACTACGATTCGTGCTAAAGTTTAGCCTAAACTTAACACTTTTGGGAGCTTATGGTAGTCGGATGGTTGATCGGATGGCCGGGCAGTGAACGATGGTCATCACTTGAATACATTTCGGGGTGAATCTCGACCTCAATGAGCAAAGATTTGGTCATGGAAAAATCCATGATTTGGTCAAGGAAAGTCATGAAAAAGTCATGGAATTCCCGTCGTAAGATTTGCCTTCTTCACCCTCTCCTCCTCCTCCTCCGATCGTCTCCTCCTCTGATCCCAAACTTCCCCCTCTCCAGCTCCTTCATCCTCCTCCTTCTTCACCCTCTCCTCCGCCTCCTCCTCCGATCGTCTCCTCCTCTGATCCCAAACTTCCCCCTCTCCAGCTCCTTTCTCCTCCGATCGTCTCCTCCTCTGATCCCAAACTTCCCCTTCTCCAGCTCCTTGCTCCTCCTTCTTCACCCTCTCCTCCTCCTCCTCCTCCTCCTCCTCCGATCGTCTCCTCCTCTGATCCCAAACTTCCCCCTCTCCAGCTCCTTCCTCCTCCTCCTTCTTCACCCTCTCCTCCTCCTCCTCCGATCGTCTCCTCCTCTGATCCCAAACTTCCCCCTCTCCAGCTCCTTCCTCCTCCGATCGTCTCCTCCTCTGATCCCAAACTTCCCCCTCTCCAGCTCCTTCCTCCTCTGATCGTCTCCTCCTCTGATCCCAAACTTCCCCCTCTCCAGCTCCTTCCTCCTCCGATCGTCTCCTCCTCTGATCCCAAACTTCCCCCTCTCAAGCTCCTTCCTCCTCCTCCTTCTTCACCCTCTCCTCCTTCCTCCTCCGATCGTCTCCTCCTCTGATCCCAAACTTCCCCCTCTCCAGCTCCTTCCTCCTCCTCCTTCTTCACCCTCTCCTCCTTCCTCCTCCGATCGTCTCCTCCTCTGATCCCAAACTTCCCCCTCTCCAGCTCCTTCCTCCTCCTCCTTCTTCATCCTCTCCTCCTCCTCCTCCGATCGTCTCCTCCTCTGATCCCAAACTTCCCCCTCTCCAGCTCCTTCCTCCTCCTCCTTCTTCACCCTCTCCTCCTCCTCCTCCGATCGTCTCCTCCTCTGATCCCAAACTTCCCCCTCTCCAGCTCCTTCCTCCTCCTCCTTCTTCACCCTCTCCTCCTCCTCCTCCGATCGTCTCCTCCTCTGATCCCAAACTTCCCCCTCTCCAGCTCCTTCCTCCTCCTTCTTCACCCTCTCCTCCTTGCTCCTCCGATCGTCTCCTCCTCTGATCCCAAACTTCCCCCTCTCCAGCTCCTTCCTCCTCCTCCTTCTTCACCCTCTCCTCCTCCTCCTCCGATCGTCTCCTCCTCTGATCCCAAACTTCCCCTTCTCCAGCTCCTTCCTCCTCCTTCTTCCTTCACCCCCTCCTCCTTGCTCCTCCCTCCACTACTCCTCCTCCTTGCTCCTCCTTCCTTCCTCCTCCTTCTTCCTCCTTCCTCGTGATCCCAAACTTCCCCTTCGCCAGCTCCTTCCAGGAAGGGGTGAAGGAGGAAGGAGGAGGAAGGACCTTCCTCCTCCTTCCTCCTTCACCCCCTCCTCCTTGCTCCTCCCTCCACTACTCCTCCTCCTCCTCTTCCCTCCTTCCTTCACCCACCGTCCTCCCTTCACCCACCGTCCTCCCTACTTCCTCCATCCACCACCACTAGTATTGTGTTAAAAGTATTATAGTTTTAGGGTTTATGGCTAAATTATTATGAAATCAGAGCAATGTTTTCTCAATATGTGGAAATAGTTCTTTTCGCTGCTGGTAAGCTAGTTGATGTTAATTTCATTCTTGGAGATGTTAAAAATACAATTGATTCAATTTCTGGATTGAATATTTTACTGTCATCTGTCACTTGCAAGTTTTTTTTTTTTTTGGATTTGGTAAAGTCTGCATATATATATTTAGGTAGGCCTATAAATGATCCTTAAAAACATTTTCAGATTTGGTCGGAAAAGATGTCTACAGCTCGGTCTGATAACTACGACCGTATCTGGAGTAATATCGGCCCTTGCCCCTGTGTATACTGCATTTGTTGTATTCAGATCAGTCACCGGGGTGTTTTGTGGAGGTGTGATACTGGTGAGTATTTTTTCAAATTTTTAATGAAGATGTGTACACATCTCCGTATATGTAGTCACAGTGAGAGAATGAAAGTTTTGGAGTTAGTCCTCTAAAATTTTGCATTTAGATGCTGCAGGACAAGAAAATGCAAAACAGCTCGATATACAATTTCTAACTCAAACTTTGGATTACCCAATTTTGTTATGTTTTCTTTCCAGGTTGCTTTTGTACTTGCCACAGAACTGGTAGGCAGTACGAAGCGTGCATTAGTCGGTATGCTCGCTCCGACCTTATTCGCATTTGGGATCGTCACTTTTGCGGCAATGGCGTATTTTTGCCGGGAGTGGCGTGTTCTTTCTGCTCTTGTGGCGCTACCTGGTCTCCCATTGGCTGGCCTGACATGGATGTGAGTTGGTGAAATGTATTGATCTTAAATATTCAAGAGATCTCCGGGAAAAGTAATGTGTCATTGTGCATTGTGCCTCCTTTCATTATTTGATAATTTCTACTGACAATGTGTCTTGATATAGCATGCATATATATAACCGTTTCAACACTCTAAACATCATAAATTTGAACATTACTTTCTGCATCATCTTGCACTTTACTGAGCAGTTTCAATCATCCTTACTCATTGCTTTGTCCTCCGTCTGTCCTAATTAGCCTACTTGGTGCATAAATACTAGATGTAAAGCCCAAATTATCCATCTATCCAGGCTATGACGCAACATGAATTTCTGGGCCTGTGAAGTGGAGCGCATAATATTTCTTGCTGAGCACTATGTTGCAAATGGTAATTGATATATTTCTTGTTCGTTACTCCCAGGCTTGTTCCTGAGAGTCCAAGATGGCTGCTCAGCCAAGGGAACCTTGAAATGGCCGAAACCGTTCTAGAAGACATTGCGCTGAAGAACTCTGGGAAGACCAAGGGAAACCCCATATTGTTACGGCCCCTGGATAAACCCCTGGGGAAGACTTATGGAATGAAAGATTTGTTAACTAACAAGACGCTTTTGATAAGAACGGTGATTCAAGTCTACGCGTGGTAAGATTTACCTTCATTTGTCGTACTATATTTAAGATAAATAATTTCTTGCTCAGTTTTGGTGAAATGTAGGCCAATAAATTCTTTTTGGGCAGTCTTGAAATAATTAATTTCTGATGGATGTATTTAATAACAGAGTGTTGTTTGAATAAGGAATGAATATTCCGGAACTTCACGCGTTTGAAATAATTTATCACTGCCGCCGTCACCTTAAAAATATAACATATCCAGCCGAGCAAAACTCCAACCCCTTTGATTATTAAATGGTCGCCGCCTTATGTGACTTATATTATTAATTTCCACTTCAGGTTCGTTGCCAGTGCGTCTTATTATGGAATAACCATGATATCTGGGAACTTAGGGAGCAACCCGTACATAAGCGTCACTCTTTCTGCCGTTGTGGAATTGCCGGCATATGCTGGATGTTTTTTTCTCGTCGATAGGTAAGAGAATTCTTTGTTTGTAAAATTTTGTATCTGGCATGCTTTTTCTGTGTTTTGATTGGTCAATATCGCTTCACATGACCTGATGACTGTAAATGTCAAGATATTCTATGGACTGTAGTCTGTAGTGAATAAAGTGTCTTGTAAATGTCTTGTGTAACTCATGACCTCTTCCTCATCACGACTGTTGAATGTACAAGTCTAGAACCGTGAAAGAATGTAGACATTGTGACCAAGTTGTAACAAAATCTTATTATATGGTATGTTGTTAATGTTCAGCACATTTAATTTTGATGACTTATCTTTTCAGATTGGGACGCCGCTACACATTTTGCTTCTCCCTGCTAATAGGGGGCGCCTTCTGCCTGACCATTTTAGTTTGTCCAAAAGGTGAGTCGAAATGACATATGTTTTTCAATTTTCATAATTGACAAATAAATAAAAGATCCTATATATAATATTGTACTCATTAGCATCATCTTTATTGCAACATCGAGCGATGGGGGCCATAACTAAACTGCTTGACAAATGCTACCTTGTAATAGAAAAGACAATGCTAATTGTTGCATATCTAGATCTAGATGTCTTTGGATAGATTGATTTAAATATTATATATTTTTCTCTTTCTCAGGAGGAATGACAGCAGTTGGGTTGTCTTTAGTCGGGAAATTGGCCATATCAGCGGCCTTCGCCATAGCTTATATTTACTCTGCTGAATTATACCCAACAGTCGTCAGGTGAGTTTTGATGAACTCCTATAGATAATAAGTGAAAATAGTTTTGTTAAGTGTTTTGTCGTAAGATTATTATTATCTCTTCATAACTATATGTTCATGCAGCTGAGAGTGTCCTTGGTTTCATCTATTGACATCTATATAATTTCATCCAACTAACGCCATATTTTTGCACTTAGATTTATATATTTTGTAAATAATTAGAGGGCAATTGAATTTGATTTTCCAGTTGCACGTTGCAGGTTTTATCTTGGTAAATATGTATGGACCATGGACAGTGTGGTGAAATTGTTAATATGATTTTTGGTTCAATTTTCAGGAATAGTGGCATGGGTGTCTGTTCCATGGCTGCCAGGGCCGGAGGAATAGTGGCCCCTGTCATCCTTACTTTGGTTAGTTCTTGTCCTTCTTCTATGTTTGTTAACGCTCTCAGTGTTCCAGCTAGGCCATTTGAGCATGGCGCCGCGCCATGCCCGATCCTCGTCCGCCATGCCCAAAAAAAAAAAAAATTGAAAAAAAAAATGTTTTTTTTTTTAAAAAGTGCCCTCATTTCTAGAAAAGCTAATTTCTAGAAAATTGTATGCCCAAATCAAATCGTAGCTGGAACACTGGCTCTGACTTTCTTCCCTAGTCAAATAATTTCATGTCATTTTGCCACACATTTTTGCTTGTTAGCAGTATACTTGAATTTGTGGTATATATAGGCCTACTGTTATATTGCAGACACAATAGTTGAAACTGAGGTTTTCCTCTTCATTTCAATTTAACAAAATAATTATTTTATCCCAAAGATCTTCTCTTTTTTTTTCAACTTTTGATATTTCTTCCTTCCATCTATCTTTTCCAGGGTGACTATTTCCCATCTTTAGAATTCCTCGTTTTTGGCGTAATGGCATTGACTGCGGGACTGCTGAGTTCCATTTTGCCCGAGACTGTGAATCGACCGATGCCGGAAACCCTCGCGGATCTGGATAATGAACGGAAAAAGCCGGGAGAAGCTTTAATTCTCAGTCAAGAAAAAGTGAAATTACTGGAAGGAGATATTCTACAAAACGAGAAAGAGGTAATAGACGACGAAATAGAATTGGAACTAGGAGAAGTGCTCGCTCATTCTGATAACTTTAACAAATCTGCTTTATCTATAGGAGTTCATCAATGATCTATTAGTTTAAACTTATTTCATAAAATTCTGGGTGGTTTCAGTCTGATAGGAATTAAATTAGGAAATATGTAAAGGGACGAGCTGCCTCAGTTAGATCTCTCATCTTATAAAATGTTATTTGTGTTTATTTGTTAAATAAAGAAGTAGTCTGTAGACAATAAATTGTTAAAATTAAACTTGTGGTCTTTGAGATAACCTCCTGCCATTCTATTCCAGTCTTTTATTATTTCATAATTTCTTTTGGTTGACAATATTCTCATTAATATCACAGGCCTATGTGATGTTATTGTTACTGTTAAATAGCTAAATACCAAGAGAATTAGATACAGAAGGAACACAGATAGTTTAATAAACTAGAGTATGAGGTAGTTGGTTGTAGTTTGATCGGGGTCATTTCGTATTTTTGTCATTTTCTGCAATTCCAATTTTCATATCTTTTATCATCGACCAAAGAATAATTGTCATACAATGTGTTACTATGCGTGCTTAAATTGGTTAGGGCTATTCCATTTAAAACTCTGGGGGGGGGGGTGGTCGGGTTGATTTATTTTTCGTAAGATGGATGGGGGGGTCGGCAAAAATTCACTTTAGATGTATGGTGGGGTAGCAAACAAATCGATTTAGATGTACGTAGGGGACCCGAAAAATTCGATTTAGATGTATGTAGGGGGTCCTCCGACCCCCCAGACACCTACTAAATAAAGTATTGCTACCTACTTGCTACAAGAAATTAAATAAACCATCATTTCAGACGAATTTGCACCATGTTTTTGCCATCTTGCATGATAGCGAGTAGTAGTGGTAGTTGGTGGTTTTCCCTGGACGCCGGACGTCGCATTTTGTGTCAGTGGGACAGCTCTACCCTCCTGCAGTTAGTGCTGGACAGGTGCTGGAGGATGTAGAGCTGTGCCAGATTGTATAAAAGCTTAACATGGTTATCCTAAAGTGGTTAACTACTTTTACCAGGACTTACTGGGAAATAACTTAGCCATGTTTGTTTTGGCTGACTAGGCTTCTTCTTCTTCTTATACATGTATGTACCGCCTCTCCCCAGGCGAACCACTGGGTATTTCCTGGTTATTTATATCCTCTTCAGTATGTTAGGAATTACTTTGTAAGACATAAAATATATATCTGACAGTTCTGGTGGGATCAGCTATTGATCTTGTGCCGGATCTTAGGAGGCAATACATATTGTGTAATGGATGTTTCACATGTGATCTTACAACCTGGACTCCAAAGAGAAGGAGCTCTGCCTCAAGACAAGTTACACTGATACAGAAATTGCCAAAAATTGAATAAAATTACTTTTCTTGAGAAAATCATCTATTGGATCAATGGAGCTCCCTGGAATAATTTGACTGGAAACTAAATGGGGAAATTTTAACTATCTTGTGAAATTTAAGAGTTTTCCCTGCTGCCTCCGTCTGAGTCCGTCATATCACAGAGAGGCCTCCATCATATCAGGGAGAGACTTCCGTCATATCACGGAGAGGCCTCCGCCTCCACACGGAGAAGCATCTGACTCAGTATGGAGTCATCGAGATGCTACAAAAAATATGCCAAGAAAAATGGAAAACTAAGTCCCTTCCAAAAATAAATATTAATTTCAAGAATTTTGGAGGATTTGACTTCCTCCTTCATCATATCACGGCGGTGAACTGCCTCCGCCTCCATCATATCACAGAGAGCCTTTTGGAAAATAAGGAATAAATTCAAGAATTTTGGAAAGTCTCGCTTCACCTGCGTCATATCACGGAGAACAGTAAACCTTGCTTAAGTCGGAGTAAAATAGACTGTACTATTCTGTCCGAGTTAAGAGAATATCTAGCTATCAGGCCTAGACAAAGAACTCTTAGTTAAATATGAAGCAAGTTTTCCAATGACCGTGTCCGAGATAGGCACAGTCTAGAACTCTTAGTTATATATGAAGCAAGTTTTCCAATGACCGTGTCCGAGATAGGCATTTACCCAACTTTAATATGCAAATCCTCATTGCCGTGTCCTTCCCCTGCTAATTAGCCTACCAACTTAGTACAAGTGCAAAACTACAGGACGCGAAGCCCCAATCATCCATCCATCCATCTGAGATAGGCTAGGATCTGAAGTTGATACGTCATACAGTGCAGCCAAAGACATATTCAACACATTGATGGAGATTCTTTCAAAAATTCATATGCAGAGTTGAGATTTTTTTTTTTCAGTCTAAAAACTAAAAAAATTCAGATGTATGTAGGGTTGAGATTTTTTTTTTGGAGGGAGGGGGTCAAAAAATGTTTGTCGTGGGAGGGGGTCTAAAAAAATTCGGATTTGATGCATGTAGGGTGGGTAAAAAATTCGCATTTGGTGCATGTAGGGTCTCCAAAAAAATCGAAGTTAATGCATGGGGGGGTCGAAACTAATTCACTTTAGATGCATGGGGGGGGTCAAAAATGTAACCTGACCACCCCCCCCCCAGATTTTTAAATGGAATAGCCCTTATTTCATTGACAGATGTGACCTGCTCCACCAAAATGGGTTCAAAGTCGGCCTCTTATCATGTTTAGTTGTGAAAATGACTTTTATTCTACTGGAAATAGACTTTAAAATGATGGTTCATATGGTTTGATTTTGATATCTCCATCCAATCCAAAGATATGGCACCTCAAACGTTGATGATGTGAAACATCAAACTTGAGAAAACGGCGTTTGAATTTCCTGCCATTGCAATGAAAGAACTAATAAAATCAAGAAGAACACCCAATTTAGAGCATTTAAAATCAATTCCTTGTGAAATGGTCTTAATTATTCAAAGGAAATATCTTTTGCTAAATTGTGGTACCAAGAGCTAACAAACATAAAAATGTGACCTTTTTACATATTTCACACATTTCTGGGGAATATAAATTGCCTACTTTGAACTCATTTTGGTGGAGCAGGTCACAAATGGTATTGTCTCAGTGTACTTTGCATGCTATTAGATTGTTCTGTGACTGTTTACAATATGTGTATCTATCTATTTATTGTTGAAAAATGTGTAAGTCCCGATTTACATTTTATGCACAGAAAAATTTACTTTAGGATATTTATTATGATTGACAATTTGACACATCACTTGAAAATGTATATATATCATTCAAATATATATACATTATAACCATTCCGGGTACAATGAAAAGATAATTAATTTTATACAAATAATACCTTCACTAATCTCGTGACATTCAGGTTCTGCTTACAAAAGTTAACTATTTAAAACTTATCATTCCATGAAAATACATTATATTCTCATTAAACCATAGACTATAATTATTCAGAGTTAGCAAACATATCAGAAGATGTTTCAAGAAAATATTTTAATATCTTGCGCGGCAGCTAACCCTTGGCACGTGGGTATACATGCGCAAAAAAGCAGATAACTTTACATTAATTTGTATGTTTAATTATTTAATTTATGTCTACGCTTTACTCAGTCCACACAGTTACGTACCACATAACACAGGATGGTGTGTATTTGACTAAATGAAAACAATTTATGTATATTATTATGAAATTATATTTTTACAAATAGAATATAAAACGGTGTGTGATACTATTATGGTGTGCAGCATTTACATTTAATACTTAAACATTATATTTAACCCAAAGATATTTATGCACAAAAAATATATTATATATTTAAAATATATATATTTATATGTGAAATAAGCAAGTTAAACAAGCTCACTTTCCGTGAAGTTTGACCTTACTTACTGACTCTATTGCTGATCTGTGATAGCAAGTTCACAGTAGAGGGCACTGAGCATCAAACTGAAAAAGGTCGCTTAATTGTACAATGGCAATATTAATGATTTATTGATTAATTGGTTAATTTCACTCAAGTTAACTAACAGTCTTTCACACTTTTATGAACAAAGCCTGTTAAACACTTTAAATATTCAAATTTGTGATTTAAAGGGACTACTCTGACACTTAAGCTATACACTGTATACAGCTATACTTGTATTCAAACTCAGAAGGGATATAAACCAAATATTTATATACTCAAAGTTTGCTGCTTTATGTAAATTTCATTTAACTGGGCATACAATTTGTGATGAACTCGTATATTACACTTGAACTCAGAGATTAACATAATGGATATCTTATACTTATAAGTTTCAGATTTATTAAAATAATTTGATTGATGCTTTAAGAAATTGATAAGCCATACCATGGCACAAAATGTGATAAATTATCTTACACTTGAATAAACTCTTAAGAGGTAAACGGAACTGATATGTGCTGATTGTATAATATACAATCCTTTATACATACCTCTCAACATTACACATGTATGACATAACAATAATTTATGACATAGTATAAATGTAAATATATATTTTAAAATATAAATTGTAAATGCTTTAAATAAGTGATTACCTTGGACAATGTGTGATAAACTTCTTTAACACTTGAACAAACTCAAAGACAGTTGAACACACTACTTTCAGGTTTCACGATTGTAAGATGTACATTCTCTTTTGTGATGACATAGATAATATAATTATTTTATTAGATTACTTGCTTTATGCAGTGCATTTGCAAAACTATTTTTGGAAATATTGGACACTAGAATATTCATAATTCCACATGCATCCATGTTTACAACTTGTTCCACACTTGTTGCCTAGACTTGCCAATTAAATTGGTCTGCGGTGCTGAAGTATACATTTCTGTGGTGTTGTTAGATTTGTTAACTGTAGTTCAATTGTTCTTCGTTGCTATAGTAATAGTATAACATGTTGCTATTGGATCAAGAGGTCAACTGAATTGCCAACTGGCAGACAAGCTAACTGGTAGACAAGCCAAATGGTAGACAAGTTAGCTGGTAGATGAGCCAGCTGGTAGACATTCACAAGCCAGCTGGTAGACAAGCCATGCCAACTGGTAGACAATTAGCTAACTGGTAGACAAGTTAGCTGGTAGATGAGCCATCTGATCAAAAAAAGCCAACTGGTCGACAATCCAGCTGGTAGAAAAGCCAGCTGGCATACATTGATAAACCGACCATCCTGATTTTTGTCTGCAAAATAGGAAAGCAAGAATATTTTGTCAATATTCCTAGAGCTGGAAGCTGTCTTTTCTAACGCTCATATTTTTCTGGCACTTCCAAACTTGAAAATACTTGTCCGCCTGTTGGAAATAAATGTATACATGAATGAGTTTGTCTGTTTATACATTGCCATGGCGACCAGTTGACCTTTGTGATCGACCTGTATTCCGTTGAGATTCCTTAGAGATTGTTATGTTTTGAAATGATCGTTGTATTTTGTGTCATGAATTTCTGTTTTTGTTTTATTGTGAATTTATGTATATTGTTAATTGTAAGCGAGATTAATACACCATAAATGATGAACGAACTTTAACTGAATGACAGTGAATATTAGTTTTATCTGGCAGAAAGTTTTTCTTATAAGTATTGGTTTTTAATAACGGGAAAAAAACCTGAAGCTTTGTTAAATTTTTCAACTAAATGTGTCATTTAATTTTATAGTACAAAGTTTACTACAAACAGCTCATTCTAAGCTGTATTACCAGTTCATATTATAAAATGATTGTACTTTCCACATAGGGCCTATTGGTTGTTCAGGGGTTTTAAGGGGTACGGATTATTCTTGCATTGGTAAATTATGGGTTTAATGCACACTAAGTATGTGAGTTTGATTTTTTTTGGTTCGAGGTTAATTTTGGTAGTTTTGGTAGTCCCAAAATATACATGTGTACACAATTGCTTCTGATTCTATAAGTCCACTTTAGTTTAGCCTGTATGCTTTTGTATTTAGGACCGCTTTTCATTTATGGGTCACAGATAATTTGACCTCAATACAATGTTAGAATTCTAAATTGAATGTTATAAATTAAGAATTTCAGTTACATGCATATATATATACTTAGAAATTCCTTTGTTTTCAATTAATTATGTTGTTGTTCATCAAACATCAACTTCATAAACTCACACACACACAAAAAACAGTTCGGAGAGATTTTTTATTTAATTTTTCACAAGCAGCATACATAATTTGGTGTTGAGGGTTTCTCGAGAAATATTTTCTTGATTCTTCAAAATAAAACATGGGCGGTTTATACAATATAAAAAATGTACCTTAACTTTGTGAAATACCAAAATTGGTATTTGTTGGTGTCTACATTGGTTTCCATGTGGGCCTTTGTGATTGTTATTGCATTTCTCCACACGATTGACATTATTAATTGTACCATTGACTTGTGTATTTATGATGATATAAATTTAAAATAAAGTCTATCATTATGTTTTGCAAAAAGTGAAAATTTACATCTTTTTATTTATTTTTCAAATTTACAGTTATTGCTTTCAAATTATTGGTAGCATGGTAAGTATGTGTATGAATATGCTAATTAGTATGTAAATGAGTATGCTAATTAGGGTGCAAATGAATATGTAAATGAGTATGCTAATTAGTCAAATATTGTATGAGTTTGCTAATTGGCTTGCGTGAATGGAGAAAATGGCAGTGAGCAGGATTATAATGTTTATAAGCAGAGAAATTATATTCTAAATGTAAATCAGGTTTTTTGTTTGGAATGATAAAATGAAAAGTCAGTTGTGAACTTGTGAATGTGTCAGGCCTATAAAAATTTTTGTATTAGATGTGCTTTTGTGCATGCACATTTTTTTCACTCTTCCGCAAATCCCTTAATAACTGCAAAAATTGACGTGGTCCTTCATTCCTGATTGTTTCATGGATGTCGATTGCGTGGCTGGTATTCTCAAAAAAACCACATTTGTGTTTAAAAATTGTTTCAGAAATGCCACTTGAAGTCCTTGAAATTTGGTTGGCCTAAATGTCATTCTAGAATACTTCAGAAAAAACCTAAGATTTAATTTTCAAATTTGAGTGGGATATTTTAGGAATTTGTACTTCCTCATGGCTGTAATTAGATTTCTTGGGAGTATATCTTTTGTTTCGCAGTGATTGCTGTTAGTGTGTTAGAGCTGTGTTGCATACAGTGACGATTTTGGGGCCTGAAATATGTTTTGATCAACAATGAACAACAATGCTCAGATTGCCTGCTATGTAGGCTATGCAGCACTTGTCATACCTGTATGTCACAGTTAGTGTCCTACCCGTGCATGCATGTGCTGATTGCGATGTTCTTGAATATTTTTATGAATTGATGTTCAGCAGCTGTCACATTTTAATTTGGCCGGACACATTTTATTTTTAGCTTCTGAGATCGACCAACCCAACAGATTTTCTGTCTACGGAAAAAGAAATAGACTTCACTCACAGTTTTTACTGAAGTGATATTCTAAAAAATTAAGATTAGGCCCTACAGGTTTTTTTTTCTTCCAACCGACGCTAGAAAAAGTATCTCGAGAAGATCCGAGAAGCTAAAGATCAATTGTGTCTGGCCTTACGTCTTATTTTAACCATTCCCGTACATGTAGTCAGCATTCCCTGTTCCAGGTGATCCAATCACACTGTCGAAGCACATCTCAGTATGCATGCATTCCAATCATGAACATGCACATTATACAGTACAGTCAGTACACTCCCAGCAGCGCCACAATTTTTCCCACAACCAAAACTATACAAAATACTCATGTTTGTTGTATTCTAAAAACATTGCAGCGTTCAGAAAGACATATAATTATTGCGTGCATTTTCAGGAGGTGACCTTATCATATCAAGGGGGGGGGGACTTGGGGATTTAAAAAAAAATAATTTCTTGCTCAGTTTTGGTAAAATAAATAAATTCTTTCTGGGCAGTGTTGAAATAAATAATTTCTGGAGGGGGTTTTTCTTAACAAGATGTTGCTCGGTTTAGGAATGAATATTCAGGGACTTAGCGCGCTTGAAATAAATAATTTCCCATCGAGGAGCCCCCCCCCCCCAATTATTAAATGGTTGCCCCCTTAAGCCTTCGCCAAAGGTGAATGGAGATATGATGTAGCAAGATGTTTTTAACTGAATGAGCCATAGGGCTTCTTAGTTGCTAGTTTGATGTATGGAGTGAATTAGCAAAAAAAATTTGGAAGCAAAAATTAGATTGGAGTGCATTTGATGGTGTTTTTGATGATATTATCCTGATGCATTCCAGCCCTGACTTGCCTCTCCACTAGCCAGCCAAGAACTGGCAACCCTCCATATGTAAATATTGGGACTTTGCCAGGAATGCAACCCTAATGCAACCCATGCTTCAGTGATCAGCCACCTGTTGGCAGAGTTGCTAACTAGCCACCAGGCCACCTGTAAGCAGAGATGCAAAGTAGCTCATGCTTTGAGGCAATCCAATTGATGTCTGTCGAAGGAATTGCCAATAATTTTAGAACAAATAGCAAATATCTTTCATTGCCAAGCTGTCAAAGCTGACAGAGGTTTGAAATAGACAAAATTCCATCAAGTCTGTATTGATTACCATCACTTTTACCATATATTTCCAGTCTAGGCCTATACATATAAATCAATTTCTTCCATCATGGATATTTTGAGAATATGAAAATGTTTTTAGGAGTGAAGGAAAACATTCATCTGATATTCTTTGTAAGCAAAATATAACATTTGAATAAATATTATCTAGTTGTACTCATGTGGAGTTATGTATACTATTGTATCATTTATTAATGCATTTTCTTAAAAGCATGGTTTGTACATGTATGTCTATAAATGTTAAAAATGCATAATTAAAAATGTAAAAGGTAAATCACAGCATAAACTGATAAATAAAATAAAATAAGTTTCATTGCTTGTTAAAGACTGTTCAGTCTGTATATTTGACTCAGCATTTCAGAGTCCTGAATTTGCTTAAAAACAGTCTTAAAATCATTGCAATTGAAATCTTTCTTAAATATACATTTTAAAGTCAGTAAAATCAAGTCTTTAGGTGTCTCGGATCATTACAGTAGCCAGGTAGTTTACTATTCCATTGGGTCACTGGTAGTACCAACCTTGGATTATATATGGTGCCACTAGAACTATAGTTGCAATAACTGTTGCATGAACTAGACTAAGAGGAGGGGGATAGGATAGCTCAGTTGGTAGAGCTGCTATGGGGAAGTGATGTGCCTGCATGGGTTCAAGCATATGTATCTATTTGTTTACCATTTGACTATATAATTTATCCATTTGCGTGAATGATAGACATCCCAGTCAACAGTAAGTGTTGCTGAAAAATAAAGGCTTTTTAAAAAAAAGTTATATCTTCAGAAAATCTGAGCTATTTTTTGTGACAGATTAGTTGTACAATGTATAGTATACATACACACAAAATATGTGAGGAGCTTTGCCGTGTAGCCTTAAAAATTTTAATAGGGTGTGTTCCTGACTCTCAGCCTTATCATTTCATTTATCACACGGCGATCAACCCTCGGCGAAATATCCAAGTGACAATGCTGAGTAATTATCCAGATTCAGAATTCTATTTATCTATTTATAAACTGATAAACAGCTGGTGGTACCAACTTTGGATTATAGATGGAGCCACCAGGAATGTAGTTGCATGAACTTGACGTGGTAGTTTGACAGTTAGATATTTTTTTAATTTTGCAAACTTAATCTATGGCACCTGCCCGTTTGGCTAAAATATTTCATGTAACACTTCAAAGTACCATTGCACAATTGATTTTAGTTTTAGCATGTATCAATTTTGGCAGTTACCAAACTTTAACTTAAGAGAACAAAGATGGATTCGGAAGTATGTGCGTACATCATTTTTAAACAGTTGTAGTTTCAAATAAAGGGCTCAAAATAAAATAATCTCACTGAATCATTGTTTTGCTACAGTCCCATGACTGTGCCTATGTCATTTAAAGAAGTATGTGTATAGGTTATTTTTGGTGCAGTTGACGGAAAACAACTTTGGAAATGTTAGGATAAAGCTGGGAAGCTGTAACTTTAAAGGAGTTGAGTATAGACGTTGCCATGTTCAACAAAAAAAAAAGAGCTGCTTCTAGCTGCATTAGATCTTGTTTAAATACCAAATTAGTGGCCATCATGCTATCAGAAGAAAAATTGAGAAAACCATAACGGTATTTCTCTGATAACAAAGGGACAAGTCATGTTCAGAGTAAAGATGTGTCTCCAGATTCCATTTTTGGCCAATAATAGATCTGTAACCTCGTTTCTACCTTTTTTCACATTCCAACAACATGTTTGCACAGATAGATTGGTCCTATGTTTGAAATTCAGAGGACCATGATTTTCTGAATTTGTGAAAATGGCTGTCAAAACCTGAGTACACTTGGGTGGCTTGTGCTACCACATATCGGCATCATTCAGTTTTGCAACCCCTGGGTTCTTGTTTATACTGTATATATGTTCTATAGATATTAGATATTAAGTTCAATAAGCAATGGTCACTCGTAAAGCTTGTTGACATATTCACAACAGAAAAATAATGCAAATACTCATGTAAGTTATATCTAAAACATTGCTGCCGTTCAGGAAGACATTCAATTAGTGTGTGATGATGCCACAGTAGAAATATTTGGACCTTTTTTCATGCACTATATTGCGGCGTCTAATACTGTCTATAAATTGATGCGACACATGTTATTATCACATTGATATGCAGCTTAGTATTAGTCTGATATTAGCAACCATTGTTTTTTTGCTTCTTCTCTGTTGTCTGTACACTGTATGCTCACAAAGTGACATAGATTAGTCCTACAGGGGCGGATCTGGGGGGGTCCAGAGAGTCCGGTTCCCCCTGCTTTCAAGCTATGATATTCAATCCCAACATGGAGATCCACGGGCAAATTTGTCCGGGTCTTCGGGTCTCTCTGCTGGATCTCCCCCTTTCAAAATTCCTGGATCCGCCCCTGTCCTACTTGCAAGAGATTTATATTTGTACCATGATTGCTGACGGATCGTTTACCCAGTAATTATCCACTGTGATAAGTATTGACTTTCACATTATATTAATAGTTATATATGGACACTACATGAATATCATATTGACCAGCATTTTCGCTAATGCTCTCACAGTTACAGACTTTTAAAATTGATTAATCGTTGGCGATATATCATTGGTAAATCGTGAGAGCCCTACAAACAGTTTATTCTGCATACTGCAGACTTCTGAACATTCCATGTTTTGTACTTAATATTTAAATGTTTGCACTGATGCAAATATGATTGTAATGAATATGTACTGCATTTAATGTATACATGCATTGCATTTAATTCATATACATTTATTATAAGAATTCTATTTACAATTAACTCTTAAGACCCTTAATTACTTCATTTGTTGTTTTATGTACATGAATGTGTCGTACATGTGTTTTACCTATACAATGCTTGTATTTTAACCATGTTGTGGCATAATAGACTTATGCCCCTGTCTCACAGTGGAGAGTAATGTCCCAACTAAAACCATACCAGGACCTACAAAATTTACCAAAAATTGACTTGGACGAGAGTTTTGAATTGGCTGCCAGGCAAAGATCCTTGATTGCATTGTGGTCAGCACCTAAATATAATGTCCCAAACTCCCAGAAGTGAACAATTTAATCATAATTCATTGCCACAGACTTTTGGTTTTTGGTCCTGTACAAAAATTCTACTTCCAAATGTCACGGTTATAATATTAACCAAGTCCGAGACATTTTTGCCAATTCTTAACTTGTGAGTTCTCTCTTGGCTTCACATGGCCCTGTCAGAGAGGGGCACTATATTTTTTGCTATTCTTGCCAAAAATTGCATACAATGCATATATATATAATCACAAATAAACATTGACTGTTATCAGTGTACATATTACCTTCTATATTTAAAACATGATTTTTTACATGCACCTGATGTATACTTTGTAGGTCCATTAAGGCACATTTTCGCCGATTTTAGCAAAATTTTGGAAATGTGTTTAACATAGAAATATATATGAGTTTTCCCAAGAAGAAATTCTCTTAAATTCATTTTAATTTTCCTGGGAAAACCCTGCAGTGAGGTTGAGATTAAATGTGGAATTTTCATTTTAATATTGAAATTGTTAGATTACACTTTGCACCCTTTGTCGGGACAAATTGTTTGTTTGTTTTTTTTCATATAATTTTTTTAATAAGAGTTACACTTAACAAGAATAGGCACTCAATTGTATGATGCAATGAAAATTTCACCAAGTCAGATTTGATGTGAATCTGCAAGCAATTGAGGGTGCCGGAAGGAAATGCGGATGACGGAGGAAAATTAATTACCCCCTTCTGACCTTCAAGACAAAACAAAATTAGGCCTTATTTTAATCACAAATAATCAGTCAGAATATATATATGCAAAAATATTATCAACGTTCTAATATAATTTGCCGCAAAAATTGGATTTGCCCTATTTCGTCCCCCTTTTCCGGCACCCTTGCAAACAATGATTAATATAATTGTCTGTTTTTGACGTTAAACATTATCTCTGTTTTCATCAACTTTATGATGTTAAAATGTTAATAGAAAAATTAAAATTGTGATAACAATGACACATTTTATTTGTTTTTACTCAATGAAGTGTAAGCGGGACCGACATTAAAACATTATTACTGGGAAACTTCTGTGGTGATTTGTTGGCTCAGGTCAGTTGCAGTTTAATAGGAGCTTCACATTGAGGTTCAGCGTGATGATGGCCTGCAGATTTCAGAAATGGAGTTAACGTTTGCTGTGGTGTCTCTAAGTATTTTTAAGCTATAACATTCGAAGTCAATTATTTTTACTGCATCAAAATGTTTATATTAAATAACAACTATAAAGTCAGTTTGTAGTGCAATATCGTCCAATGGACAATTGAATTTAATTTAAAAAAATGATGATGAAAAATTGTGACATATGCTCAGGTGTGAATTCAAGATTTGCATGATCGTTTATGAAATATAATATAATATGAGGTGCAAGTTAAATTTGACATAGCTACTACAACCATCAATCTTGGAGCGACCATCAAATGTGCACATCATGATCAATAAGAAAACTTAATTGAAGTAAAAAATAACAGTTGGATTCCATTTCTAAAAGAGATCCACGATCAAAACAAACTTTAAAAGGACTTTAAAATCATGATATTTTAAAATTAGAATTAAATGCAATAAAAAAAATTTAATTTCCAAATATTTTTTTTAAATTAAAATGCTGGAAACATGTTCAAACATCCAGAAAAAGTGGCAAGCATGATTTGAATTTAATGCAGTTGGTAAAACCTTTTGGTAAAGCTGACTTTACTTAATTTCCGTGGGAGAAACTGCTGGGGTAGGTTTAACGGGGGGACTTGGAGAACGTTGCCCACCTTCAGTAACAAATACAGGGGATGATGAATCTAAGACGGGGTCCGGGCGTTGTGCTTTATTAGCATCCGATGCTGCCCCTTGGGGTTTCTCTCCTATCATCTGGAACATTATAAGGCAAAGACAAATTAATTTCCAAGGCAGTTTGTCATGTGTTCTGCTAACAGCAAAGACCTTAAACGAATCCGCTAAAGATTGCAACCTCCAGCAAAAATTCCAAGATGTTTGGGTAGCTTTTAATACAGCTTGGATCATCAGAGGGTAGAGTGTAGGGTACTTAATTGCAATGGAAATCATGTATACTATAGTTGTTGTTTTTTTTCACGCAATAAAAGAAACAGAATTATAATTTCTTAAATTTCAAAATAATAACATGGCAACAGCCTACTTTAAAACGATAAGACTCCCGTGCTAGTATCATGTGTATTGGAGTAGATAGGTCTATGGGCAAACATCATGGCTTTAACTTACATTTCTCTGGGTTGTCCTATTTATGTTCTTCATCCCGCCCTCGAGCACTCGGGAAGCCTCTTCTATCTCTTGTTGAAGCTTTTGGCGACTGTGTAAGGCGCGTGCCGTCCCTACTCTCGCGGAATTGCCTGTAAAATGTAAAGAGTGAGACAGGTACAGATTAATCATTTATAATAAATACTAATGAAATCTAGATAGGGTGTCTGCAGTATTTTTGGAACCAAATTCCAGGATTTTGCAGCCTTTTCAATGCACAGTACTTTTTTTTCTGAACATTTTAATGTTTCTACCAGCTGACTATCACAAGAAATCACCAAATATTCAGCTGAAAATTTATATTTTGTTAGTAGGATCGAAATTCCAGGCTGGTAGTGTGAAATCAATGCTGTACGTACCTGGGATTTGGCGAGGATAGTCCCAGGTCCCCACAAAATTCCCCCAAGGATTTTTCTGCGACTTCTTTTCTTCCTGGACGATGTGTCCTCTGTCGTCTGCTATTATTGGCGTCATACCAGTTTTACTCTTGGGACGCTGAAATTTACAATCAGTAATTTAATTCAGATATAGTCATTTGCTTTAATTGTAAGTCATACACAAAGGTCTTGTCCATTTGAAATATATACATTATAGTCTGTGTCATTAGACTACTATAAGTAAAGTCTCTTCTTTTG
Organism: Platynereis dumerilii; assembly: GCA_026936325.1. Taxonomy (NCBI): domain Eukaryota; kingdom Metazoa; phylum Annelida; class Polychaeta; order Phyllodocida; family Nereididae; genus Platynereis; species Platynereis dumerilii. The sequence continues at coordinate 61,954,932 of JAPTHN010000004.1, read as the reverse complement.
TAAATGGTATAATTTGGTTTTTATCCGAGTAGGCTTTTATGTGCAATCAGACTTAAAACGACATTAATAAAACTTAATTAACCTAAATTCAGTGACAAATTTTAATTTTAATAAATAAGAAATATTACCTCCTTGTAACTTGACGACTTTTCCCAGTTGCCCAACTTGTTGGACTTGAACGCATTTTCATACTGTGGGGAAAAATATCCTGATTTTAGTTAACAGGTTACTTTAGCAATGTGAATGGCTAAAGTGGGTTTTTCAGTAGCGGGTCCAAGGGGGGGGGGGGTTAGGGGGTTCAAACCCTTCCCCTTTGGCTTGTACATTTAACCCTTACTGGACTGAAAGGACATTTATGGCATCCCTAGCTAGCTGCCTGAGGGACCATTTATGTCCCTAAACAACAGCTTGTGACGTCAGAATCGTCCTGGGAGATTGTTTAGTTTGAACAGCCCAGTCCAGTAAGGGTTAAATAATTTTTAAAAAAAAATCCTGATATTCTTAGTACAATTTCATTCATAAACCCCCCCCCCCCGACATTTTCTGGGTCTGTCCCTGTTTTGAACCTGCATCCACTTATGCACAGGGCGGACGAGCTAATCAGTAACATGCTATATTATAGCTATGGATCCACATAAATTAAGTCAATTAATATTGTGACAGACTGACAATGAAAGTAAATTAATGCGTTCTTCAGTGTGCATAATGTCTATAGCGTAGCTATTCCGACATAGACATTATGGATTAGATCTTTCTTTCTCGGTATGATCCCTCCCATCAGATTTGATTATTACAGCCTGAGCCGGGCAAGGGACAGAGGGGCACAAATCCCATCCGGGCAGAGGCTGACAGTGACAGGGCCTCAAGAATTTAACTTTTTTGAGATGTAATTTTCCCCCAAATATTTCACTTAAATCTAGATGACAGCTTATTCACACGCTCCATTTACCTGGTTTGCACTAAAATGTGTCGCCATCTGGCCAATTTAGCCCCAAGATTCCGTCAAAACAAGGTTTTAAAGTGAGCTGTCAAAACATCTCAGGCTGGAAAGTGAAACCGGAAGTCAAACAAATCGGTTGCCATGGTCTCCGCAGCAAATTGGTGAGTAGAAATTTCTAAACTAATAGTTTAGTAATTTAATTATCTCGAATAAATGATGAATAAATTGACAAATTTATTGAGGTGTTTTCATGCTATTTAATTGCAAATTGTTTAAGTCCATGGGATTTAATTTTGTGTGGCTGCGGGATTGCCCTAAAACCGGGCATGGGAGTTTGAGATCTGTCTGAAGTCCAATAATTTGCTAATTTTCGACATAATTAGCCCGAAAATGACGTTTTTCCATTTCGGAAACTGTGTGGCACTTGCCTATGTACCTTATGTCATCATTTATAAAGGATCTGGGTTGTAAGTATTGTGCAAATAGATGAAATACACAAAAAAATGTTGGGTCAATAACACTGCCAGTCCCTGGCCTCAACACTGCACTGCTGAAGTCAAAATTAGAAAATTGATTATCAAGTCAGGCTTCATGCACGTGCACTTGCTTGGTTTGATGGACTTCTTTCTGTGAAACTATTGAGCAGCCTTTGGCATTTGTAGTATTGCATGGTTGCTTGTCGAAATGATGCCGCAAAATTGCCAAAAATGGGGCGTGGCAATTGTTATTTTTGTTTTCCTCTACCGACTGTGGTTGCCTCTAAATAGCCCCCACCGGTGCTGATGGGGCGTAAAATACAAACGCACTCACTCACTATACCGACTACATTGCAATTTGTGTCTGATGCGAACCGAGAATTCAGAACTGATATTCAGACTCTGGATGGGGGTTACGGGGACAGGGAATTCAAAAGTAAAATGACCAGGGAATGAGCTGAGGGACAGGGAATACTAAATGCAATTAGAAAAATTGCAAAGGGATAGGGAATTCAAAAGTTAAATGGCCAAGGAAGGAGGGACGCAAAACCCTCTAGAGCCTCGATATTTCCGTTCGAGATTCTTTCATAAGTGGCGTGTGTGGCAGGTGCCATAACTCTGTTACCACAGCACAGTATAGCATTTTATTCTGCGGGCAAACGGCGTTTAAAGGCACTAGTAGCTACTTGTAGAAGTCTGTCCTCGAGGGGTCCCTGAGGACCATGCAACTTTTTCGATGGGTTTGGCATCCACCGTACTCCTTGTGTATTTCGAATTCAACAATGGGGACGGGATCAAAGGGGCGCACATTCCTCTCCCTCCCCCATTAGGGCTACCACTTTGGGGGGGGGGGGGGGTTGCTTGTTCCGATTGACCCTCCGAGCAGTATGTAATGATACTTGTTTTCCTGAATAAGCTAAAAGATAAGTTTTAACTTTCATATTCAGGGCAGAGTACAGTGCCTTCTGGAAATGTGTCCAAGCTGGAGCAGCGTACCTTTTTACCCAACTTTGCAAAATGTTGGTGTTAGCCACGTTTTTCCCAGCTGCTGAAACCACAGGCTCCTTTGATGTCATAGGCGTAAGTATTTCTCTACATTGTCATCATATTAAACTTTTTTTTAAACTCTTAGGCCAGGCATAATTGATCTTTTGCTTCTCTGATCTTTTCGATATATTTTTTCTGGGGTCAAAAGAGGACTGACCGTAAGAGGAAATAAAAAGCTGAAATTTAATCAATTTATTATGTAAATTGTGGGTATCATGGTATAATACGTTTCTTTTTCCATACGCGAGCTGGCAGATCTGTTGGGTCAGTCGACCTGAGAAGCTAAGAATTAATTATCTCTGGCCTTAAGAGACTGACAACCTTTTGTTGTCATCCACAGCATACAATTGATGTTATTACAAGTTGTCATTGTGACCTTACATGGATTACAACTCGACTACTACAACTGCTAGCGGTAATGAAACTTGCCATTGATTGCATTGCAGCCTTGCAAAGGTTCTTGGCTAGTGGCTATCATTATGAAATGCACATATTTTCCATCTGATGGTCCTCCAGGTCACTTGAAGTTCCTTTTTTGACCTGAACAACAAATTAATCTTTTTCTTTCCAGGAATTCTTGAAATCAACAGTAGATTTGGCTGATCTAGTAGGCCTTCATATTGTCATGTCAAAAATTACTGGAAAAGGACAACTAAAGTTCATGGTGGCCGGGATGGGCTGGGCGACTGCCGAACTAATCATGACAAGGTAAAGTATATTATTACCCCAACTATCCATGCAAAGTGCATGGGAAAATACATTGCCCTTGCAATATTATGCTTGTGTTCTATAGTTTTGAAGTATCATGTTCGGTGGAGTCGTGATCTGGCAGCATTCTGGTGTGGAAATTTTTTTAAACCACCAAAATGGCTTTCAATATTTCTTGGATTTATTTGGTAGTATTGGGTGATAATATGAATCTGGAACTATGGAAATCCAAGTCTTTACTGCCAGTCATTTGTAGGTGAATATCTGGTACTCCCTCCCCCTACCCTTCAAAACTGATATCAAATGTTATTTTGCAGAGTTCTGCCGCTGTGGGTTGGAGCAAGGGGTGTTGAATTTGATTGGAAATACGTTCAGATGAGTTTTGACTCAAATGTTAGTCTGGTGAGTTGAAATTTCTATTAATTGCTTTGTTCTACAGACATGCACTGTCAGAGATGGATGGATGGATTATCGCTGATTTAGCGTCATCGCGATATATATATATAGTGTGCACGGATAGCAGATGCATGTAAATACAATGAGATAGACAAGATGTTTGTGATTTTAAGAGTCCATGTTGAAGTTTAGGATTGTTTTATAATGTTGAACTGGTTTTGAGGATGGCATAACATGTGATGTATGTCGAACTGACACACATTTCAGGCCCAGATCACTGCTATATGCCCCCCAGTGGGGCATAATTAACTTCATATGAATATGTTTATTTCTTAGGTTTTTGTGTTTGTCTATTTTAAGGTTCAGCACATAACCACTGCGGCCCTTGTCTGGTTATACAGCCGCCATGACCTCAACAAGACCCTACTTCCCATCGTGGTCACTCTATTGGCGTTGAGTTGTTACCGCCCACTTATAGTCGAGTAAGTATGATTAATGTATCTGAATGTTGTCTGTTAAGAAATTACATAATGCTAGAGGGGCTGTTTCAATCATCCTTTGCCTCATTGCCGTGTCCTCCTCATGTCCTGATTAGCCCACCAAGTGCATAAATACAGGACATAAAGCCTCAATCATCCATCCAAACTTCCAGAGGGCTGAACTTGGCTTTAAATTATTAGACTAGCAGGAGGCTAGTCTTTAGAGACACTAGAAGTTGTCAGGATCCTGTTGCCACACTCAATGTTTGTACGTACACACTTGTTGTCTGCTAACTCATCATCACATGAGCTCAAGTAGCAGCTGCAATTGTCGTATTTCCACATTGCTTACCTGTCAGTCAAGTGAACTAAACCTTGGTAGTGTGAAATGCCACATTCTTAAACAATTATTATACTTAGATCCTTATTAAATTGCTGTATTTCACTTGCAAATGCACAAATCTCCATGCACTTGAAGAATAGTTCATTGTGTATCCACCAGATGGAGATTGACAGTGCTGCATTTCAATTACACTAGGTGGCATCTTGGGGCCTATATGGCTGCTCTCATCATGCTGTTGCACAGCACTTTTTCAATCAAGCTATTTATTGTCATTAAAGACTCAGGAAAGACACAATGCTATTAAAGTTTTGTTTAGGGAAAAATCTACACTTCTGGTAAGTTTTTAACTAAGCAACTCATTCGTTTTTCATAAATTTCATTCCCATTTCTTAATGGGTGATAATGTGACTGTTTCTATGTTAATGATCTATTGACAAACATACATTTCCAATCAATGATGACCATCAATGATTACCATCAATGATGGCAGTGTATTCTGGCAATCAAGTGTAAGCTACCTGCTGATTGCCTTTGTTCCTCCTCTTCCATTTCTTGCCTTTTAATTACACTTCTCAGTGGATAATAATTATTTCATTAATTACACATAATATGACTATTTCTCTCTGAATTTACTTGAAAAGTATAACACATTGTTTTCAATCAATGCCGGCTATCACTCATGACATTTAGGCCACTCAATGCTGGTAACCTGTTGAGGCCCTTTTGCTATCTTTCCCATGTTACTTTGCCTTCACATAGGGAGGCAATGCCAAAAAGCACCTCCCTAAATATGCCACAGCCTGCTAGTCTTGCAAATTTTAATTTGCCTTCGTCTAGTTAAGTAGGTAATTCAGTCATATCATTGCCTGGAAATATTGAAATCTCACTAAATTTTGAAGAGCTCTAAGAGAGATCCAAGTTTTAGACTTGGAAGTAGTTGCTTGATTCTCTTTATTGTGGGTTACTTTGACATACCTACTTAATGAAATTGCCTGGATATTCACATTTTTTCTGGCCCTGGGGAGGGGGGGCGGGTTGGTCTAGTGGTAGCGTGCGTGACTGCCAATTGCTGGGTCTAGGGTTCGAGTCCAGCTCTCGCCGGGTCACCTGGGCCTATGTTGGATGGTTGTTTCAATCATCCTTCGCCTCATTGCTGTATTCTCCTCCTGTCCTAATAAGCCTACCAATCGCATAAATGAAGGACGTAAAGAGCCCCAATCATCCATCCATCCACCGGGCCCTGGGGCTGAAGATAGGATTACACATAGAATATAAAATGGTTCCATTTTTAAAATATGTTGCATAGGATATTGAGGTTTTTCTGGCAAGTAAAATTATTAAAATCCTGCTCACTGATTGGTCTGTAGACTGGAGGTGTGGCTTTTCTGTATGTTCGTGTGAAAGGTCATGATTTTGACTTCTGAATAAAGGCATACATTAAAAATTTGCAAAAACATTAAGAAAAATTGTGGCACCGAGCAAAATCATGACCTCAAAGGTGATCTATAATCGTCCATTAAATGGGAAAAATCTTCGCTGTCTTTATCTTCGTCATTTCTTTCTGTTCCAGAGTTTTAATCCATGCAGTTGGTCTGGGATCTTGGACTCTACTTCTTGCCAAGGCCTTATTCACTTCTTGTGTGGGAGTGATTGCTTTGCAGTTATATTTAGGACTTACCCAAGATCTTAACTCATACTATTAATCATACTATAAGACATAAAAATGCGGAATGAGTCAGAATGGAATGAATGAAATTAATCAAGAATTGTGCGGAGGTTGCTCGTGTGTATTTATGAATCATTTGTTTTAAATTTATGCAGAATGGTGTGTGATCGATTAAGTATTGTTCTGTTAATATTGGTTGATTAGTTATTTGTCAGAAAAAATGTTGTGAATATCCTTGAATATCTAATTTCTTTTTACCAGTAAAATTACTTTATTTATGAACAGAAAAGTAATTAAAGAAATGAAAGTAAGGAACTATTGTATGTGGTCCGGAAACTAAGTTTCTTGTCAGACTTGCAATGCATAATAGCAAAGGCGACAGTTGGAATGGTAAACTGGCCTGTATTGTATGAAGAGCGAAAAACAGAGTTGTATGTTTGCAGTAGAGCCTGTGGAGGTACTCTGGCATAAATGTTGCCGAGGTTTTCTATGATATTTGAGATTCCATATAAATGCTTGAACAAGAATACTATGAGTGTTGTCAGTGAGTCTTTATCTTGAAGAACTGCTTGTACCTGAAAATTGTCCACTAGGTGTCTCCGTACAAAAATGCTTTGTCGCGTTACTTTAGAATTAATCGATCAATTTGTTATGAATAAAGGCAATTTTTCTGATTTGATTGACAATAAGGTAAGACTGCATATTGTACTTTTTCACTATTTATTGAATTATAATGTCTTTCATAATAACATTGGGGTCATGGAATACATGCAGTGGCGTCCCTATGGGGAGCATGGGGGGCACATGCCCCCCCACATTTGAGGTGCCCCCTCATATGAACTTTCCAACTCTGGCTAAAATATACATATAGTGTTGTGGCTGCCCCCCCCCCCCTGAGAGAATCACGTGCCCCCCAGGTGCCCCCCGCCCACTCGAGACACCCTAGTTACGCCATTGAAAACATGTGGCAAATGCTTGGATTGTGACATGGTGAAAATGTCTTGAAAGAACGGCATGTGAATTTCATGGAATAATTTAGTCCAAGAAAGGTGGGATCATGGAGTACATGTGGCAAATGTTTGGATTGTGAAGGGCTCTGAAATGGGGAAAATGTCTTAAAACAATGTCATGTGAATTTCCTGGAATAATTTAGTCAAAGAAGGTGGAATCATCGATAACATGTGGCAAATGTTTGGATTGTGAAGGGCTCTGAAATGGTGAAAATGTCTTGAAACAATGGCATGTGAATTTCATGGAATAATTAAGTCCAAGAATGATGAAATCATGGCATATATGTGGCTAATGTTTGGATTGTGAAGGGCTCTGAAATGGGGAAAATGTCTTAAAACAATGGCATGTGAATTTCATGGAATAATTTAGTCAAAGAAAGGTGGGATCATGGAATACATTTGGCAAATGTTTGGATTGTGAAGGGCTCTGAAATGGGGAAAATGTCTTAAAACAATGGCATGTGAATTTCATGAAATAATTTAGTCAAAGAATGTTGGGTACCAGGGAATACATGTGGCAAATGGTTGGATTGTGAAGGGCTCTGAAATGGTGAAAACGTCTTGAAACAATGGCATGTGAATTTCATGGAATAATTTAGTCAAAGAAAGGTGGGATCATGGAGTACATGTGGCAAATGTTTGGATTGTGAAGGGCTCTGACATGGTGAAAATGTCTTGAAACAATGGCATGTGAATTTCATGGAATAATTTAGTCAAAGAAAGGTGGGATCATGGAGTACATGTGGCAAATGTTTGGATTGTGAAGGGCTCTGACATGGTGAAAATGTCTTGAAACAATGGCATGTGAATTTCATGGAATAATTTAGTCAAAGAAAGGTGGGATCATGGAGTACATGTGGCAAATGTTTGGATTGTGAAGGGCTCTGACATGGTGAAAATGTCTTGAAACAATGGCATGTGAATTTCATGAAATAATTTAGTCAAAGAAAGGTGGGATCATGGAGTACATGTGGCAAATGTTTGGATTGTGAAGGGCTCTGACATGGTGAAAATGTCTTGAAACAATGGCATGTGAATTTCATGGAATAATTTAGTCAAAGAAAGGTGGGATCATGGAGTACATGTGGCAAATGTTTGGATTGTGAAGGGCTCTGACATGGTGAAAATGTCTTGAAACAATGGCATGTGAATTTCAGGGAATAATTTAGTCAAAGAAAGGTGGGATCATGGAGTTCATGTGGCAAATGTTTGGATTGTGAAGGGCTCTGACATGGTGAAAATGTCTTGAAACAATGGCATGTGAATTTCATGGAATAATTTAGTCAAAGAAAGGTGGGATCATGGAGTACATGTGGCAAATGTTTGGATTGTGAAGGGCTCTGACATGGTGAAAATGTCTTGAAACAATGGCATGTGAATTTCATGGAATAACTTAGTCAAAGAAAGGTGGGATCATGGAATACATGTGGCAAATGTTTGGATTGTGAAGGGCTCTGACATGGTGAAAATGTCTTGAAACAATGGCATGTGAATTTCATGGAATAACTTAGTCAAAGAAAGGTGGGATCATGAAGTACATGTGGCAAATGTTTGGATTGTGAAGGGCTCTGACATGGTGAAAATGTCTTGAAACAATGGCATGTGAATTTCATGGAATAATTTAGTCAAAGAAAGGTGGGATCATGGAGTTCATGTGGCAAATGTTTGGATTGTGAAGGGCTCTGACATGGTGAAAATGTCTTGAAACAATGGCATGTGAATTTCATGGAATAATTTAGTCAAAGAAAGGTGGGATCATGGAGTACATGTGGCAAATGTTTGGATTGTGAAGGGCTCTGACATGGTGAAAATGTCTTGAAACAATGGCATGTGAATTTCATGGAATAATTTAGTCAAAGAAAGGTGGGATCATGGAGTACATGTGGCAAATGTTTGGATTGTGAAGGGCTCTGACATGGTGAAAATGTCTTGAAACAATGGCATGTGAATTTCAGGGAATAATTTAGTCAAAGAAAGGTGGGATCATGGAGTTCATGTGGCAAATGTTTGGATTGTGAAGGGCTCTGACATGGTGAAAATGTCTTGAAACAATGGCATGTGAATTTCATGGAATAATTTAGTCAAAGAAAGGTGGGATCATGGAGTACATGTGGCAAATGTTTGGATTGTGAAGGGCTCTGACATGGTGAAAATGTCTTGAAACAATGGCATGTGAATTTCATGGAATAATTTAGTCAAAGAAAGGTGGGATCATGGAGTACATGTGGCAAATGTTTGGATTGTGAAGGGCTCTGACATGGTGGAAATGTCTTGAAACAATGGCATGTGAATTTCATGGAATAATTAAGTCAAAGAAAGGTGGGATCATGGAGTTCATGTGGCAAATGTTTGGATTGTGAAGGGCTCTGACATGGTGAAAATGTCTTGAAACAATGGCATGTGAATTTCATGGAATAATTTAGTCAAAGAAAGGTGGGATCATGGAATACATGTGGCAAATGTTTGGATTGTGAAGGGCTCTGACATGGTGAAAATGTCTTGAAACAATGGCATATGAATTTCAGGGAATAATTAAGTCAAAGAAAGGTGGGATCATGGAGTTCATGTGGCAAATGTTTGGATTGTGAAGGGCTCTGACATGGTGAAAATGTCTTGAAACAATGGCATGTGAATTTCATGGAATAACTTAGTCAAAGAAAGGTGGGATCATGGAATACATGTTGCAAATGTTTGGATTGTGAAGGGCTCTGACATGGTGAAAATGTCTTGAAACAATGGCATGTGAATTTCATGGAATAATTTAGTCAAAGAAAGGTGGGATCATGTAATACATGTGGCAAATGTTTGGATTGTGAAGGGCTCTGAAATTGTGAAAATGTCTTGAAACAATGGCATGTGAATTTCATGGAATAATTAAGTCCAAGAATGGTGGATACCATGGAATACATGTGGCAAATGTTTTGTGAAGGGCTCTGATATTGTGAAAATGTCTTGAAACAATGGCATGTGAATTTCATGGAATAATTTAGTCAAAGAAAGGTGGGATCATGGAATACATGTGGCAAATGGTTGGATTGTGAAGGGCTCTGAAATGGTGAAAACGTCTTGAAAGATTGGCATGTGAATTTCATGGAATAATTTAGTCAAAGAAAGGTGGGATCATGGAATACATGTGGCAAATGTTTGGATTGTGAAGGGCTCTGAAATGGGGAAAATGTCAAAACAATGGCATGTGAATTTCATGGAATAATTTAGTCAAAGAAAGGTGGGATCATGGAATACATGTGGCAAATGTTTGGATTGTGAAGGGCTCTGAAATGGTGAAAATGTCTTGAAACAATGGCATGTGAATTTCATGGAATAATTTAGTCAAAGAAAGGTGGGATCATGGAATACATGTGGCAAATGTTTGGATTGTGAAGGGCTCTGAAATGGGGAAAATGTCTTGAAACAATGGCATGTGAATTTCATGGAATAATTTAGTCAAAGAAAGGTGGGTACCATGGAATACATATGGTAAATGTTTTGTCACTGAAGGGTTCTGATATTGTGAAAATGTCTTGAAACCATGGCAAAGAATCGTGGGACCATGGAATACATATGGTAAATAACATGTGAATTTCATGGAATATTTAGTCCTTGAATGGTGGGACCATAGAATACTTAATTATGGCAAATGTTTGGGTGCCAGAAGGGCTCTTATATGGTGAAGATGTCTTGACACAGTAGCATGTGAATTTTATGGAATAATTTAGTCAAAGAATGGTGGGACCACAGAACACATATATGGAAAATTTTTAGGTGCTTAAGGGCTCTGATATTGTGATAATATCTTCAAACAATGGAATGTGAATATTCTTGAAATAATTTAGTCAAAGAATGGACATATCATTTACTACATGTGGCAAATATTTGGTTGCTGAGGGCTCTTATATTGTGGAAATGGATGTGAATGTCATGGGATAATTTAGTCCAGGAATGCTGGGACCATGGAATACATAAGGCAAATGATTTAGTTGGTGAATGGCTCTGATATTGTGAAAATGTCTTGAAATAATGGCATGTGAACTTCATAGAATAATTTAGTCCTTGACAGGGCTCTGACGTTGTGAAAATGTCTTTAAACAATGGTGTATGCATTTGGTATATATTTATTTATTTATTTATTTGTCACAAATGATGAGACCATGGAATATACATAGCAAAAATTTTTGCGTTGGTGTAGTAGGGGAGACCGGGGCTGGTTGTCACAGGGGCAGGTTGTCACAGTGTGTAAAACTTAAACATGCTACTATTTCTATATAAAGCATGCAGGAGCACTGCCATTCTGTATGAATGGCAAAAGGGGAGTCATTTACACCCATCTGGTGAATATATACCTATATCATTTGAAATCTTGATGTCCTATTGGACATTTTTGAAAATTCAGAATTCGGGGCAGGTTGTCACACTTTCGGGGCAGGTTGTCACACTCTCGGGGCAGGTTGTCACACTTTTGGTTATGAGCTCAAATGCAGGAAGTGGAACTCTGTAGGGGAGATCTTGACCAAAAAAAATTATTTTGGACATATGAGGAATCCTTTACTTGCCCAGTGAAGACCTTAACAAACATGCTACTGTGTACAAGGGTGCCACAAATGAAGGCCTACCAATCAGCAGGAAAGCATTCTGATCAGGAGTAGGATTTTTACGATTTTTTTTTAAAAATTTTACATTTAAATTTGTAATCGATTTATTTAAACACAATGCAATATCAGCATACATCTTCGGTCATCAATAGCTTGTATAAAGCACAAATTTGTATTTGTGTTAGTTTTTTTGGTTTAAAAACCTGGTCCTAATAGGTAACAACCAGCTCCAAAAAGTGTGACAACCTGCCCCGCCTTTTTGTGACAACCTGCCCCGATTGATGAAAATTCCAAAAACGGGTGACCAAGGCTGTTGTTATCAAAATTTTCACTATTTGTTCTAATGATGATTTAAAGAAATGTTTATATGGTAAGTGTATCAACTGTACCTTTTTCAACAACTATTTGATAAAGAGTAGGATAGCATGCAAGTTGCAGGTAAAAATTTACTTTTTGTGACCGGAAATTTTTTATTGACTGTGTGCCTACCAGACTCCCTGCCAGGGGTCAAGATTTCTCAAAAAGAATCCAGTGGGTTATAAAAGCAGTAAACAATTATTGGTTGAGCTGTGTGACTCCATAGTTTAGTGCAATAAAAAGTGTGACAACCTGCCCCTGTGACAACCAGCCCCGGTCTCCCCTACTCCGATATTGTGAAAATGTCTTGAAACAGTGGTATGTGAATTTCATGTGACTAAAAAAGCCCATTTGGGGCAAATAATCTGTGATCTGTCAGGCAAAAATTGGTTGGCTGAGAGGTTTCAGCAGTTTCCTGCAGCTAAGTTATCATTGCAAATATTTGGGTTGCTAGAGGGCTGAATGTTGCCCTTTTATTTTTCTTTTAATTGTAAATGACAACAAAAATGTTATGGGCCTCGGGTGTATGAAATACACATTACACAAGGCTGAAATTATGAGCTTTTCATGATTGTTGATACTTGTAAGCATAACCAAAAAAATTATTATGATTAAAGTAAATGAAAGGTGTCATTTCGTCAAATTTGAAAATTTCCCACTTGAGCGATTCAGAATATAATACCTTGAAAATTTACTAGAATCAAGGTTTCCCACTAGAAGCACAAATCCCAATAGTTTCTCAGAAAAAAATTCATGAAAAATCAGAGATTTTTTGATGTCCTAAAATTTCATGGCCTCCAACACAATAGGTATATGAAATGTAGAGACTTGCAATTGGAGGACATGTTTTTTTCATCTATAGTCTAAGTGTTACCGGTATATTGTACTTTGTCAGCCACCTCAGTTCTCTAAAAACGTTGATTAACTGACAATTAATCCACATTAGTTGATGGGAAATAAGACACAGCTGCAGCCGGATGATTTTGCTCTTGTCCCTGATCACATGCAGGGGCAGTAAACATAATTTGGCAATCCAATTAATACAATTATCCAAATCCTTCCAGGAAAACTGGCAAAGAGATAGGTGTTGCTATGTTCTATGTAATTCCATTTGTCTGTATTTTTTTAGTCCATGAATGTACAGTATACTAACTATACTTTCAACTTTGTGGCATATTTTCTTTCTATCATCTTCAACTTAGATCTATTATAGGCCTATCTGTGGCTTTTGTTTTTATCGTCTTCTAACTTTTTCTCTAAAACTAGAGCAGCTCTGCTTAGGTCGCGTTGTCTTCTGTGAACTAGGGCTCTGTGCAGGTTGGGCTGTTTTGTTTGAACTAGCGCTCTGCTTAGGTCGCATTGGCATCTGTGAACTAGGGCTCTGTGCAAGTTGGGCTGTCTTCTTTGAACTAGAGCTGTGCTTAGGTCGCACTGTCTTCTGTGAACTAGGGCTCTGTGCAGGCTGGGCTGTCTTCTTTGAACAAGAGCTCTGGTCAGGGTGGGTAATCTGTTTTGAAATGGCCACCTGTGCAGGACGGTTTACCGGTCTTGCGAATCGCTTCCACGACAGCCTATTGGCCGCATGGCTGCCCCGTAGCAGGCTTGCGCTGGTGTTGAACCAGTGTTGCTGATGTATAGAAATGTACTGATGGGCTGGGGTTGGGAAGACCTGAAAATAGGGGAGCGGGTGTACTTGGTGCACATTTTGATTTGTTATCTGTGGAGTTCTACTTTTAACTATATCATTGCCCTTTTTGACTTCATCATCTGGCTGATCTTCAGTTTCTTTCTGCAAACTTTGGATTTCATCATTTCCCCCACTGGCTATATCCACTAACCGAGTGGTTTCATTTGCATCGCACAACCTTTCTACAATATCATTTTCCTCTCTGGCTTTATTGTCTGACTGGGCAGCTTCATTTTGACATTTCAAGCCAGAAACAGTTTCAGACACCTTTGCAACCATAATCGCTCCAATTTCTTCATTTGTCAAAATCTGCAGTGGCACAACAGTCTCTTGAAAGTCTAAAAGGTCTATCATACTGAATCTGATTTTATCGAAGACATCTCCCAAACTCTCCCGCAGATTCTCTGGACTTTCTTCCATCTTCTGTTTCTGGCATTCTCGTTTGGCCCACTCTACACAACACAGGAATAGCTCTAACTCTGAACACTTGATTTCCTCACTGCCACATAAGACCCTAAGCACATCTTGGGGGCATCCGAATATGCCTGTTTCTTCTTTCAAAAGTACGGAAGTATTTCGGCCAAAATATTCCTGAACCATCTTTATGTACTCTTTGCCTCCAAAACTGACTGCTTCTTTTGCATGGGAAGAGAAGTTTTTAATTGTGATTTTTTCTTGAAGGAATTCTGAACACTTTGATTCCAGACAGGCCAATTTAAATTCAACGGCAGCTTGCATCAAGTTGAAAAAATTGGCGTCGGTCACTTTCACCTCGGTTGTGTACAGGTACCTGAAAATATACTTTTGACTGATTTTATACTTCCAAATAACTTGTGACACAAGATAAAATAAATAGTGATGTTAGCAACAACCATTGTCGGAGACAAGTGCAATTGCTCTTAAAGCTTTTGAATTGATGTGTTTTACTTATGTATATAAAAAATTCTAACAAGAAAGTTGATTTATGTCTAGTTTATAGGAGCAGTTAGTGTTTAATTAAGTTCCTTTTGATTTGTAAACAAAACATGGGTTTTTCAGGGAATTAAAAACTATTTGTTTACATATTTTTATGCTCCCCTTATATGTTTTCCACTTGTTCTTTAAATTATAGCTAGTTATCCTACTCTTAAAAGTCTATCTCTTCAACTTTGCTGTCACCTCTACTCCTCCATCCCTGCTCCAGCCACACCCACCACATTTTGCATGAAGCTTCCTACTGACATTGCCTTTGAGTGTGGCTAATAAAATACCCACATAGTCTCCTTTATTCCATTCAAATCACGTTTTTCTGCAGCCCTTTTCACGAAATTCGTTACTGCTCCTCCAGGACGCCATTACATTGACACTCACTTTACTTGCTGCAACTCCCCCTGATCTTCTCAGTGATCCAATGAATTTCCGAGGGAGGCAGGGCCACTAAAGCAACAGCCACAGCTGGCCTCTGCTATAATCAAGCAGTTTCGTGGGCTTTGGCCTACCCTTTGCATTCAACAGCCCATTTATAATCCTACAGTTTTGAAGTCACATCAAAGTTGAAGAGATAGTGTCTTTTATGTTACGAATACCAACTTCTAAACAATTAAATCTTTTAACTAAGAACATGCAACACAATGAAACTACACATAGGCCTGTCCATAAAGGCAAACAAGATAGATCAGAAAGACTCTACCATACATTGACACAAACATATTTTTCTTGAAAAGCTGTCTGCCCTGTCTCCCCCTCCCCTATTCCACATCAATCGCATGCATAACTACTGTTCGTAAGACTATCATTATATTGTCTTACTTTGTGAACAGTCACAGGCTGTATTTGCCCTGACCTGATATTACATATTTCGAAGCATATAGATCATTTACAGATGCTTACAGGTCTGTCAAATGAACTGTAATTATAAGCTGCCCCAATACACAAAAGTTTAAACACATCGCCTAATGGAACACAAGCAACTCATTACACGTCTCACTTATCTTATGCAAGATAGATAGGTGACCATATTATTTTTAGAGATATATATATAGATAGATAGATACATAGATAGACACACAGATAGATCAATTCATTGATAGGCTTGACCAGGTTAAACCTCCATATTTCAAGTAATCTTGCATTCTCTTAGACTCTTACCCAACAAGGACCTGTCAATGGCAAAAATGTTATGACAGTGGATAGTTGTTGACAAAAATCAACTCACCAGATTGACCAGACCCATCAGCGACTCATCGCCTTGCCCAAATATCATTCAAACAACATACACTATACAATTCCTTCATGTTCCTGTCCCATATTATCTCCACGGGCCTTCTAGTATTTCTAATTTGACTTACTGTAGAACAGTGTTGAAAGTTGTGAGAGTCATTCCGTCTATTTCTATTCTGTCTTGTTTCTCTTCTAAACCCTTGATATTATTTCCAACACGGCCAAATACCACATTTCGATGAGCCTTAACTTCAGTCCCCTCGATGACAAAAGTTACGTCTGTCATACAGTTTTCCTTCTGCATTCGAAAAAGGAGCGTCCCCGTGTCCACTGCCATTGTTGAATATCCTGAAACATACATTTTTTAAACTATTGTTTTTGTCTTTCTGCAGAGTTTGGTACTCATTTGGAAATAATTTTCGATTTCCTAATTATCGGAATCGTCAAAAAGTAACGGCTGTCGGCTGGTGTCAGTTAGGGGACACAACTAGATAAATGATTTCCAGATAGGGTATTTCTAGACAGCGAGTTGTCTGAACAGATTTTTGAAAACAGGGGTAGGATCACTCGAAGGCTGCTGCTTAGCTGGAATAATACTGCCATTGTAAACAGTTCAACAAAAATAAGCCGTCCTTTAAATAAACTTGAATATCTCAAAGATACCTTCTCTTATTTTTATGAAAGTTGGCTTTATTAACCCTTACCTTGAAAGTTCGAAGCTCAACACCTAGGATCCTCAAAAAGTTAGAGTAGATGACTTAAAGAAGCATTTGGTCATGCTCTAATGGAATCAAAACACAAATATATATCAAAATGAAATGTTTGATCATGTCCTAGTTACCTGTTGATAACAAGGCACACCAAATCTGTGGTATCTGAACCACAGATGACAATCATCATGTTGGCCTACATGAAAGTCTCACATTCAGTGATTGGCCTATCACATTGGACTTTGGCATGGCCTCATTAATCAGTGCACTCTAAATTTAAAGTGGCGCGAGGAGATAATAATTTAGATAATAATTTAGAAAAAGTCCCATAAAAAGCCACTTGATAGATTTCCTCACCTAAATACATTCTTACAACAAAAATGTGCACAATGCATATCCTTATTGTAACAGATTGTCAATTACCATTTTTTTTTTTTTATTTTTTTATTGTTTCATATCTGTCTCAGTGCTAAACATTTTCATCATCCCCATTCATCATCCTCAAGGGTGGTCCAACTCACAGCTTTCAGCTATAGTAAGCAGCCCCAGAGCAATTTACATGTCAGTTTGTTTTGTTTCCTATCCACATCACAAAAGGAAGATGATGAGTTCAGAGTGTTTGTTAAAAGGAGGGTGTTTGAAGCTGGAAAGAACACCTTGTTAAGATTGTCTATGTAAATAGATATCATCAAAAGTAGATGATGCACTCTCCAAGCTCCGAGTGTCTGTTAAAAGGAGTGTGTTTGAAGCTAGAGGGATCCTTTTCAAGATTGTCTGTATCAATACACATCATCAAAAGTATATGACGCACTCTCCAAGCTCAGAGTGTCTGTTAAAAGGAGAGTGTTTGAAGCTGGAGGGATCTTTTTTAAGATTGTCTGTATTAATACACATCATCAAATGTAGATGATGAACTCTCCAAGCTCCGAGTGTCTCTTAAAAGGGGAGTGTTTGAAGCTGGAGGGATCCTTTTCAAGATTGTCTGTATCAATACACGCCGTCAAAAGTAGATGATGTACTCTACAAGCTCCGAGTGTCTGTTAAAAGGAGAGTGTCCGAAGCTGGAGAGATCCTTTTCAAGATTGTCTGTATCAATACACGCCGTCAAAAGTAGATGATGTACTCTCCAAGCTCCGAGTGTCTGTTAAAAGGAGAGTGTCCGAAGCTGGAGGGATCCTTTTCAAGATTGTCTGTATCAATACACGCCGTCAAAAGTAGATGATGTACTCTCCAAGCTCCGAGTGTCTGTTAAAAGGAGAGTGTCCGAAGCTGGAGAGATATTTTTCAAGATTGTCTGTATCAATACACATCATCAAAAGTATATGATGCACTATCCAAGCTCCGAGTGTCTGTTAAAAGGAGAGTGTTTGAAGCTGGAGGGATCCTTTTCAAGATTGTCTGTATTAATACACATCATCAAAAGTAGATGATGCACTCTCCAAGCTCCAAGTGTCTGTTAAAAGGAGAGTGTCTGAAGCTGGGGAGATCCTTTTCAAGATTTGTCTATATCAATACACATCATCAAAAGTATATGATGCACTCTCCAAGCTCCGAGTGTCTGTTAAAAGGAGAGTGTCCGAAGCTGGAGAGATCCTTTTCAAGATTTTCTGTATCAATACACATCATCAAAAGTATATGATGCACTCTCCAAGCTCAGAGTCTGAGTGTCTGTTAAAAGGAGAGTGTCCGAAGCTGGAGAGATCCTTTTCAAGATTATCTATGTCAATACACATCACCAAAAATAGACGATTTCACTCTCCAAACTCTGAGTGTCTGTTAAAAGGAGTGTGTCTGAAGCTAGAGGGATCCTTTGCAAGATTGTCTATTTCAATACGCATAATCAAAAGTAGACAATACACTATCCAAGCTTTGAGTGTCTGTTAAAAGGGGAGTGTTTGAAGCTGGAGAGATCCTTTTCAAGATTCTCTATATCCATACACATCATCAAAAATATATGATGCACTCTCCAAGCTCCGAGTGTCTGTTAAAAGGAGTGTGCTTTAAGCTGGAGAGATCCTTTTCAATGTTGTCTGTATCAATACACATCATCAAAAGTAGATGATACACTCTCCAAGCCCGAGTGTCTGTTAAAAGGAGTGTGTCTGAAGCTGGAGGGATCCTTTTCAAGATTGTCTGTATTAATACACATCATCAAAAGTATATGATGCATTCTCCAAGCTCAGAGTGTCTGTTAAAAGGAGAGTGTTTGAAGCTGGAGAGATCCTTTTCAAAATTGTCTGTATCAATACACATCATCAAAAGTATATGATGCACTCTCCAAGCTCAGAGTGTCTGTTAAAAGGAGAGTGTTTGAAGCTGGAGAGATCCTTTTCAAGATTGTCTATATCAATTATTGCTACACATCATCGAAAGTATATGATGCACTCTCCAAGCTCAGAGTCTGAGTGTCTATTAAAAGGAGTGTGTCTGAAGCTGGAGAGATCCTTTTCAAGATTGTCTATATCAATACACATCATCAAAAGTATATGATGCATTCTCCGAGCTCCGAGTGTCTGTTAAAAGGAGTGTATTTGAAGCTGGAACAGTCTTTCTCCTTGCACCAAAAAGCACAGTATTTGTCGGATGGTAGATTTGTGTACTGGAAGTTCTTGCTTCTCAACGAAGGGGATGCTTGAAATCCAATTGAACTGCTAGTCCGAGATGTCGCTTTCATTTCAAAGGTGTCTAAAGAGAAAGAAATGGTAGAAAAATATCATCAACTTTTTATTTAACGGCATATTTCCAAGCTTATAATTTTTCAAAGTTTGAATGAATATAAGAGATAATGCAATATATTTTTTGCATCTAGTTGCTAAGGCAACATTATTTTAGACATAGCCTACGGTTATGTGACTTGTGTGAAAAGATATCACTTCTAAATCTTGTGCTAAATCTCATGCTCTTCATCTTAATGGTTTTACTAAATATTTTTTCAACAATCTTTTTAACCAGTTTTTCACTGAGAATATCTGATACTATGCCTGATATTAATTTCTTTAATAAATATACCGTATTCTGAAGCGTGTATGCCTTCTCTTGAGAGCATTCTGCTTAATTCTGTTCCGTTGCTGCCTAATAATTTGGCAATCAGTGTTGTCAGCACGCACAGATTTAGCTTTTTAAATATAGATTTTATTCTGTTCAAACTGATCTCACCTGTTGTGCAAGACAGCATGTCAAGTGTGGTGTTGCTCCAGGATTTTCCAAAACATTCATCGACTGTTATTGTAGCCATAGATCTCTTTGCCCAGCACAAGTTGGAGTCACAAATGATTGGATTTGTCTCCAGATTAATGTGCAGATCTCGACAGGTCACCTGTGAACACCACTTATAAGGACTGTCGAATGATGTCAAAGCATTACCATCCAGATGCAGGGACACAAGCGATTCCAGATTTTCAAATACTTGAACATCAAATTTACTGATTTGGTTATTGGTTAAGTAAAGTCTCTGCAGGCCTGTTAGATTTTCAAAATCATTGTGGTTGATGGAGGTAATCCTGTTAGTAGAAAGGTACAAAAGCTGAAGCGAATTCCCCAGTTCAGTTATCGGAGAGAATGATGTGAGATAGTTGTTGTGGAGATACAAGTTTTTGAGTGCAGGACACTTGCTGAAGCGGCCATCAGGAATGGAGGAAATCTTGTTATGTGACACTTGAAGCGTGACCAAGGATTTACATGCTCCCGTCAAATCAGGCACCACTTCTAGCCTGTTGCCGTAGAGGTAGAGGATGGTAAGGTTATTGTTGTTCTTGAAGTGCCCAGCCGGTATTTCTGCCAGATGATTTCGATCTAAATACAGTCGAATCAACTTAGGCATCAGGGAGACATCGGGTATTTTAGTCAGTCTGTTGTTGCACAAGTTGAGATACCACAGATTTGGTAAATGAAGTGTCACCTCTTCTGGATGATGACTTGCATTGCATGTGGAGACCGAAAAATGTTCCAGTCTGTTGTCATGGAGATAGATACGATCTAATGTTTTCACGACTGCCAAAGTTTGGTGTTCGATGCATGTTAGATAATTGTAAGGAAGTTGCAATGATCTTAATTTTGTCATTTTTTGAAAAAAATTATTTGGAACTTCAGTGAGGCCATTGGACTGGATGTTTAATGAGGTTAGGCTGGAATAGTTTGTAACATTTTCAGGAACCTCAACGATTTTTCGACTGTGTGTCACAGTAAGTGATACTAACTCATTGTAGTTCTTGATGACTGGGAAGGTCTGCAGCTGAGGACAAACAAAGAAATGTAAGTTGTATATTCTCGTGAGGCCATCAAGAGCGTGAGTTTGCACAACTGAAAGTTTTTTGTTGAAGTCAAAATAAAGGAGTCTCAGATTTTTCAGGTCTTTGAAAGTGTGATCAGCTATTTCAACAATGTTATTATAACGCAAATCAAGCAAATATAAATTTATGAAACCATCAAAGTATTCCACTGGTATTTTGGATATTCCACAATTCCGGAGATACAAATGAGTGAGAGTTGTGTTCATCAGCGAAATGTCTGGCAGGATTTTGATTGGATTATTCATCATTGTCAGCTGTACTAATTTGTCATAGATAACAACCGTGTTGGTCAAATTTGTCAGTGAACATCCATCCAATTTTAAAGTAAGGAGAGAACTTCGAAGTTGTTTTATATTCGGAAATGTTTCTAACTGTATATTTCCATTGAGGTCTAGATAATTTATCGGCGACCCATGAAAAGAATCTTCGGAGACAGACGATATCAAATTATTCGCTAAATGCACTTGTCTTAATGTCGGAATTGACTTGAAATCATTTGCATTTATTGCAGAAAGACGGTTATTATTTAGATATATGGTAGTCACTCCATTGGGGATGTCTTCAGGTATCGTAGTATGTTTTTTGTGGGATCCATCATACTTGGTTGAATATACAATATTTATCATATTGATGAAAACAAGTAAATATGCATGATATTTATCCAACATGATCAGAGATGAGATTATTTCCGTTTTAGTTAATAAAATTATGCCGCAAATAATCGGATGCGCAGGTTTTGGTACATCAAGCCGTAATTGTAATTGCTAAGCCCAATAAATGTATTGCACCTATTGTTGTTGTTTTTTTTCTGCTTAAAAATTCCAAAAGAGGTCTGGATGACCGTAAACTACAGGCTACCTTCAGAGATTGTTCACAATACATTCAGCGTCAGAAATAATTAATGAAATCCGCAGGAGTCCAGTTAATAAACTGTTGTGCCACATCAATCAAAAACTTGGCTGTTGTATTCATAACTCTCATTGACGTTATTGCTATGCAACAAAACAGTTACTCAATTATGAAAAAATCTGTTTGATGAACGTATGTCACTATTATACTGTACACGGTCAGAATACAATAGGTCTATTGAATTAATTTCACCATGCGTTCAGTCCTTTCTCTTGGAGCTAATGATTAAATTTTGTTATTTACATGTCTTTTATCTTTGGTTCTTTACTATTGATAACCAATATGTGGCTATTGTGGATAAAATCTCTTTTTTCTTAACTATGTGAACAATACTTCCCCAAATAGGATGTCTTTTCAATTTGACTTGTGGCCAAAGATTTTATTGATGTTTTTTTTTACTGCTGGAGATTTCCTTTGAAAACAAACTGCCAGGCCGTTGTCATTAAAAATGTATATATCATTGTAATATTATTTGTGCAATGTGTATGTCTGCTAAAGATTCACAGTTATTTGTTTTTTTTAGGAGAATTTTCTGGCAGTTCTGCACATCAAGCACAGACACTCTCGCTCTCGCTCTCGCTCTCTCGCTCTCGCTCTCTCGCTATCGCTCTCTCGCTTTCGCTCTCTCGCTTTCGCTCTCTCGCTTTCGCTCTCTCGCTTTCGCTCTCTCGCTTTCGCTCTCTCGCTTTCGCTCTCTCGCTTTCGCTCTCTCGCTTTCGCTCTCTCGCTTTCGCTCTCTCGCTTTCGCTCTCTAATTACCGATACATATTAATTCATTAAAACTGCACAATCGCAGCTTTATCTTCTATCTATATATTTTATTCAGCAGCTCTCAACTTCATCCATTATGCACATCCTCAATACAACTCTCCTATCCATTTTTCACATCTCGATGGTACTTTTTCGCAAATAGAAAGAACATTGACCTACATCTGCACCATCATAGACAGGACAGAGCCAGTTCACCGAGCGAAGCGAGGTGTCTCGTCCCTTACGGCTAACATGTGAGTGGAGTGATCCAGATGGTTCAATCAAAAGTTTTGATTCAGACATCCCATAATATGATCCTGGCACTTGCTTCTCTTCATGCGTGATTACAGCATGACTACCTTCTTCTTGTTCTGTTTGATATTCCGCCAAAAAAAAAAAGTTTTTCCAAAAAAAAAAAATTTCCGAAAAAAGCAAAAAAATAATGCTTGCCATTTACCTTTGAATATTGTATTTACAAGTCCCGTCTTCTATGCTGCGCATTATCATATTAACATCGTCCTTTGATTATTCATTCAGCTATTTTCTTCTGAATTTTTCTTCACTGCAACATCATTAGCCCATTACATTTCCAGTCTCAACAACACTGCTTCACTCATTTTCTTACATTGCGCTTCCCTCCCCACCTCTGCCAATATTTCAAGGTCATTTTTGAGTTACCTTAGTTCCCTGTATGACATTATTGACAATCACCTTCCTTATGTAAAGGTCGGCGGATACGCAGATGATCACTGTATCTATCATAATAACAATATATATTATAATGCAGTCAGAGGAGCTAATGAGCATGATATGATTAGTAAACTTGAGGCTTGTGTCAGTGATGTAAGATCGTTGATGCTAAGACATAGACTTAAGATCGTGGATGCTAAACATAGACTTAAGATAAACGACTCAAAGACCGAGTTCATGCTTCTTGGTACCCGTCAGTAGCTCAAGAAAGTAATTTTTAATGCTATCAGAGAGGGTAATTCGGACATTGTGCCAACAAAGTCAGTACGTAATCTAGGCGTTATTTTCGATCAGCAGATGAACATGAACGATCATGTCAATAATGTGTGCAGACGTGGATATGCCCAGCTCAGAAGAATACGACAAATAAGGAGTTGCCTAGATAGAAAGTCCACTGAGAGTCTTATTCACTCATTCGTCACAAGCAACATCGATTACTGCAATGCGTTGCTGTTCGGTGCACCGAAGTATGTTATCCAGAAGCTTCAAAGACTGCAAAATGCTGCAGCGCGGGTTGTCTGTGGTGTGAGCAAATACTCTTCAATACGTCAGGAAAGCAGAATAAACTACAAAGTCGCCCTACCTGCATATAAATGCATTCATCAACTTGTGCCTCATTATCTGAGTGACCTTGTCCAAGTTCATGCACAATAGGTCACTGAGATCAAGTGACAAGTTGTACTTGAAGTCACCTGCGAGTCGGACGAAGACCCTGGGACCAAGGGCGTTTGCCCATGCAGCGCCATCTGTCTTCAACAGCCTACCAGATGCGATCAGGCTGCTGAATAACTTTGATTTGTTTAAGTCAAAACTTAAGACTTTTTACTTTGTGAAATCATATTAAATTTTTCACTGATTTGGTGTTATGAACATTTTAAAGACATTGTTGAATTTCCATATTTTTATTTCAAAGACACTCTTGAATTTCCATATTTTTATTTTTTCATGTGAAGTGTGGCAGAGTACAACATTCACTGTAGATTTAAATAAAGTGTTAGGGTCATTCCCAGCCTTTTACATCAACATTTTTAAAATGCCTACAAGTCACTCTAAATACAGTACCAGGGATCAAAACGATTTCCTTACTTTAAAACGACAACATTGCACCTGCAATCACAATAATTCAGCCAAACTTCTTGCACTGATGGACATTTTCTAGTAGTTGGCAATGTTTTCACTAAAATTGACAAGAACTCTTGAATTTTTGTCACTCTCATCTTCGAGATCTCCGCCACAAGAAAAGAATAAATTGGCGCATGTTTCTAAAGATAAACAACACATATTACTCTGGATTTTTTCTTGATAAATACAGCTGTAAATCATTTATGTTTTATAGTGCCTTGTGGTTTGTGTTGGTGCTGTTTTTGGTATTATGTTTTGGGACATTTTTCATGACTACGGTTTTTGGAGCTTGTGGCGTTTTTGGTGCTGGTGTCACTTTCTGCATGGCAGCAGCACGAACAGAGAGAATGTATTGTTGGATGTTTCGGTACAATTATGGTGATAGAGTAGTCTGATCAGGCTTGCATGCATCAAGTAAATTGTGATCATAATGCATCCCATTAAAAATAGGTCAGATTCCAGTCATCACAGGCGAACAAAAAATATGCACCCGCACTTTAGGAAATTATCAACATGGTATATGATAGCATTGCATTGTACTGTATCTAAATTTTATGAAGTACGGTAATCAAGGTGGATGTTTTAGGAGCCACCTGGTGTATGACATTGCTATTAAGGTGACTCAAGCATGGTGGTTAGATCATACAGATTTTTCTAAAATTTTGCACAGGTACTCTATGGGACCCATACATTTCAAAAATGAAAAACAAAAAGAATTTCCGCGTCTCGTTTGGTTGCCATGGTAACGGCATGTTTTGCCTGATGATTGCTTAAAAGTCATAAATTGAGTTTTTGGTTATGTACCACAGAATAAAGCATTACATGCATTTGTCACACAAAAATGTCAGAAATGTCTTCCCAAGGATTTACACCAATACATTTGCCATAAAGTTGAAGAAAAAGGTTAAAATACTTTTTTCTGTAAGAGCTTAAAGGGCACCAACAGTCCAACACACTAATTAATTGCAGATTTTGCATGCATCAATTTTGGCAGTAATCAAATTTTAGGAAAACGATCATACAGATTTTTTTAAAAATTTGCCTGTATCATAAACAAGTTATTGTCAAACAAATGGCAAAAAATTAAAAAAATTCACCGAGCCATTTTTTTACTGCAGTACCATGACTGTGCCAATGTAAATTTAAATAAATAAAGACAATTTTTGACACAGTTGACTGAAATTAACTGAGAAATTTTTTTAAATAAAGTTGAGAAGCTGAAACTTTAAAGTAGCATTGCATAGATGTTAGTGCATTCAATAAAAAAATAATTATGCTTCTAGCTGCATTAGATCTCATTTAAATAGCAAATTACTGGCTGCCATGCTGCTAAAAAAAAGAGAACAGAAAATGGTAACTTCTTCTTCTTCTTCTTCTGTTACGCTCTTCCGTCTTTCGACATAGTGCGGCGCACCACAACCTGCCAAATACTTCTATTTTTAGCTAACTGCTCATGATCAAAACATTCATGTGTAATTATTCCTACCATTACCATTTACAACTGTAACATTTATACTTAGCTTATCAAGATCTTTGTCCACTAATTTCAGCCAGGTCTGTTTCTGCCCTCCCCTTGGTTTTTGAACATATTTTCTCGCTTCTCTTAGCGCTCCCTTTGCTGGGGTTTCTTCTGGTAGTCTCAATAAATGTCCATACCACTGTAATCTTCTTTCTTTAACACTCTTACTCCATGGATTTAACTTGGTTCTTCTGTACAATTCTTCGTTTGATATCCTATCTTGCCATGTTATTTCTAGGATCTTTCGCAGCATTTTTCTTTGAAATACGTCAACGTCATTCTCTATTTGTTTAGTCACTGTCCATAACTCGCAGTTGTATAAAAATATACTTTCTACGTGACTACGGAAAAGTCTGATTTTAACCTTTTTCGACACTTTCTTGCTTTCCAAGATTTTCTTCAACTGGTTGTAAGCAGCTATGGCTAAAAATTTTCTCCTGTTAATGTCATTTCTTGTGTCTAGAAGGCTTCCTAAATATTTGCATTTTTTCCAGCTTTCGTCTTCTCCCCTTTTAACTTCATATTCTTCTGTTTTACCATCATTCACTTGTAAATTTTTCTCTTAAAATGACTGGGACTGTTTTTCTGATATCTTCAATTCTTTCTTTATCATTCGTTATCCATGCTGTATCATCTGCGTATTGTTGATCAATCATCAATAGTCTACTGCTGTATTTTGTATATCTGTGATCTTCAATGTGTGGTGGTATCATAATTCCTTGCATTGATTTCAGAGCTTCGGCTAAATATATAATGAAGAAGATTGGACTCAGACAATCACCCTGTGGTACACCCACATTTGTGACAATCTCTTCTCCTAAAGTTTTCCCTATTCTGACCCTCAGCTTGACGTCTTCTATCAAAATCTTGATCATGTGCAATTCATCTTCATTTAGTATTTTTTTCAAAGTTTTCATCAGTTCAGATCTCCTAACTGTATCGAACGCTCCAGCATAAGTAGAATAATTGAATAATCTTGCGATGTTATCGCCTTTTCTACTAGTATCTTGAAACTGAAAACTAGTTCTGTGGTACTTCGTCCTTTCTGGTAAGCAGCTTGAGTTGATGGTATTTTCTCTAGAAACTTGTTTAGACATCTCTTCAACATACATATCGCCAGAATTTTCCTCAGTATTGATAATAAGATGATTGGCCTAAGATTTCCGGGGGGACCTGCTTTTTTCCCTGGTTTTTGCAGTGGAACGAGAACACCTTCTTTTAATTCTTTTGGATACATTCCTGTTATTGCAGCATGATTGTATATCTCAGCTATCTCTTCACATATTTCTTCTGGACTGTATTTAATCAATTCTCCATAAATTTCATCTATCCCAGCACTTTTTCCATCTTTTAGTCTTTTGACAGCTTCTTTGATTTCTTCTTTACTGAATTTTACAGCCATCTCTTTCGGATCAATATTTTCTATCTCTTCTTCCATATCTTTGGTAAACATCTCTTGGAAAAAATTTGTAACAATTCTTGTTTGTTCTACCTCATCTGTTGTTTTTCCATTTTCTCCATCCACCAATATTTTCTTTTTTTCTTTAATTCTTTGCAGATCTTTGACTACTTGGAACATTCTTCTTGAATCACTTTTTGAGTCTTCTACAGCTTCTACCATCTCCAAGATTTTCTTTTCTCTTCTTCTTCAAGTTTTTTGCGAATTTCTTTCATAACCTTGTTTCTTTCTTTTCGTAACTCTTCTTTCTTTTCTTTACTTGTACTTGAATTCATGTTATCTCTAATCTTCATCTGTCTTTCAGATAGTTTTTTAATTTCTTCATTTTCACTCTTTTTACTTTTGTCTTTTCTTCCTACAACCTCTTCTGCAGCTTTGGTACAGATCTCGACAATTTTCGTCCATTTATCTTGACCAGGATTTGACGCTTGTATCTCTGCCAATTCATTTTTCACTTTATCTTGATATTCTCTTTGATTTTCATTTTCTCTCAATTTTTCTAATTTCAATTTCGACTTATTTTTCTGAGATTTCATCTTGTACCATTGAAAATTGAATTTCACCTTTACTAGTCTGTGATCTGTGTATGTCTCAATTCCACTATACGACCTTGCATCTTCAACGAATCTTTTCTGATCTACTCTTGTCATGATGTAATCGATTTGATTTCTGTAAGGATTTCTTCTAATTTCTCCATCCTTGTCATTGTGTTCTTGTTTTCTCATAGGTGCCTCCCAAGTAGTTCTATGTGCCATTTTATGTGGAAATTGCGTATTACTCAAAACAATGTCATTTTTCATCAACATTTCTGCTAGTATCCTTCCTGACGAGTTCATTTCTCCCTTTCCATACCGTCCGATCACTTCTGGAAAATCTTGATGTCCTAAGCCTGTCTTTGCATTCATGTCTCCTCCAATAATACAAATGTCTCTTTTGCTAACGGAACTGATGACTCTTTCTAGATCTTCATAGTAATCTTCTCGTACTTTCGGATTTTTTTCACTGTTTTCTAACGTTGGAGCGTACGTCGAAATAAAAACGGCTTTTCTTTGATTATTTCTGTCTTCTAACTTCATTGTGGCTGTACATATTCTGTCTGTAATGGTCTTGAATTCTGCATTTAATCCTTTTTCTACCATTATTCCAACCCCATGATGTTTATTTTCTTTACTTCCAGTGTGATACAGTTCGAATTTCTTTTTCTTATCTGTTGTTTCAACTTCAATAATCCCTTCATCTGTCAATTTCGTTTCTTGAATAGCTAAAATGGCTAGTTGGTAACTTGTCATGTCGTTGGCAACCTGTTGTTTTTTGAAGTCGTCGTTCAGTCCTCTAACATTCAGCGTTCCTGCGTTAAATTTCTTCCTCAAAAAATTCCCTGTAGCTGGTTCTTTAATCTGACACATTTTCTGATAGTTGTGATGTACCTTGACTTTGCAATTCGAGATTTACTAGCGAGGAGTCACCCAACGCTGCCGGCTTCAAATGTAAACAAACTAGAAATGCCCATTGTGGGAAAATAGAGTATTTAAAAACTGGTGTGTAGTTATAGCTACCAAATTCTCTTTAAAACGCAATCGGGGAAAATAAAAATGTGGAAAAAAAGAATTTCTGAAATTGGAAAAAGCCCCTCAGGAAAACAATGTAAGTGCACTGTGGGAAAAAAGGTTGCCCATTCCCCTCAGTTTTCCTGGCTCAAGTCCAATATCCAGTTAAGAAGTTCCTGTTAGAGTCTTTACTCTTTAAAATCATTGCGTCACAACAGTTGTCATGACGTCGCTTGGGGGCTGCTGCCCCACACCCCCGCCATTGGCTGAAACGTTTGTTATGATGACGTCACAACCAAAAAACACACTTATTGTTACACCCTGGAACTATTTGGTCCTTATATAGTGAAAATGAAAAAAAGTTCTAAAAAAAAAGTTTTTAATTTTTTTTTTTTTAAATTGGAAAAAAAGTCGCCCACTTTTTGCAGGACATCAATATTAGTACACTGTGCAAATTTTGCAGTCGTGGGTCGCCCAGACGCCTCGTAAGAGGGACCGAAGCATCCAGAATAGCGCCTTTGTATTGATAGATGATAACGTCACAACTGTTTCAGGGCCTGCAGCAGTTGTGACGCTATGTTGCTAGGCAACCAGGCTGCTCAGGAGTATGTGCAGTGTACCACGGTTGAGTCACCTTTAAAAGTTGAGAATACGAAGACTCAACATCAGTTTGGTGCTGTCTACAAGTTAACTGCTATTTGCTGCCATCTAGGGTGCAAAGTTTGCGAGCTCCTGTGAGCGGCAACAGCATTTCAATCTCTGGAAGAAACCAGGACAGTGTGGAAGAAACCATGGCAGACAGTTCCATCATTTAGTGATGGTCTAGTTTATTCCCAAAAGCTCTGTAAGCGTCTAATCTGACTTTGGTTGGCTTCAATTTTAAGCAGACATTGTAGCTCACATATAATGCCAGTATAGAGAGGGCCACTTGAGGCATGGACAAGCCATTTTGTTGAGTGTTACACAGCTTTTATGAAATTGTAAATTATATTGTTGTCCCAGTTAATAAATTTCCATAAAGTAACAGAATAAATACAAATGAGCATTTTTGATATCACAAATTGAAAACATTGAATAAGTGAGAGAGCATTCTTTTTGGACCCTTTTCTGACCACAATTTAACATGCACTAAATGGCATAAGTAGATTGAATACCATCAAACTACTGATGGGTAAAATCATCCCTTTCACAGACGAAGTTTATGCTAAAGTTTCAAAACTTTCCTTTTGTCTCATGATTTCCAAAACATTTTCATTCAAAGCAGTGGACTGGAATCACTGGATCTTTGCCGGCAACCATGCTTTATGAAAGTCGTTTGGCGTAGTAATATGGACACTGATCTTGTGATCTGTCTAAAACAGATCAAATTATTGTTGACCCAATTCGATTTTCCAGGGACTGTCAGCATTCTGCTGCCACTCATCAGTCCTGAACAGAGACAGAGTTTGGTGCAAATTTGGACGAGCTATATAATTCCTGGGGAGGAGGACCTCGCATCAAAAGCTGTCAATATTGCATATTCACTCCAGGAACTGTGGTAACCAATGAAGCACTACAGGATTCGAGTAATTGTTTGTAGTTTTACACTGAAAGGGACAGCCAAAAAATCCACAAACAGTGCTCAAAATGGTTGAACTTGACAGCTCAATATCAATTCCAATTTAGACCAGAAGCGTGTTCGTAATCAACTGATTAATTGCCAGTTAATTTTAGGGTCTATGATGAAGTTGTCCACAAGGATTGGAATGTTTTTGACCAGTTTCACCTAGCTATGACATCATTGCTAGCACCAAGTTGCATAGGTCCCATTGGAGTCTCTAGCTATGACATCATAGGTCCACACTATGAAAAAAAATAGCATGCAATGCATGCACCGTGGCCTCGGGCAATTCAGTTTTACCCCCCCCCCATCTGTCCATCTATATCTATTTTAATTTGTAAAGTCAAGTACCAGCTGTGGAGCTGCTGTGGTATACTGTTATTTCATATTCGAGACTAAATAAAGAAAAAAATTAAAAAATTAACCTATCTATCTTTCTTAAAGGTATATGTAGTGTTTCGCCAGATTAAAAGAATGTCCAAAAGAAAGATTAGTCATATATGAAACTTATTCTACCTGCCAAATGAACTTAACTGTGATTGTTAGGTCAATATATGAAGATAAAATGCACTATTACAATTGTACATGGATCTGCCAGGGAAAGAACATGCAGCGCCATCTATAAACATACCTGAGCACAAGACATTATGTTTTCTTTAATTTGTGTGTATTAAAAACGATTTATGCTTACCAAACAAATGTGAAGACTTAGGATAATCTCTGTTATGTACACTGACACGAAGAACTGTATGAATATACAAATAGTTAATCATATCTAGTCACCCAAACTTTGCACCTTTTGTGACCACAAACCACCAAGTGACTGCATAATAAATTGTCAGATTTGGCAAGGGTTTTACAGTGCGCTCGCCTGCCTCTGCCATAACGCTGTTTACAGCGTGCTCATCTGCGCATGCGCGTGAAATCGTCTTTGGCAAGGTAAGTGAGCAAAGTGGCTTCGTAGGAGTTAAGTATTTCTTTGATTATAGTGTAATTAGTAAACAGCTGGTGCATTGAGTCTCAAAGTGCAAATGTTAAACAGTTATGTTATCATTTGGGATCATCACTTTGGCGTGTCATTTTATACATAAAACGTTTTTGTCCCCACAACAACTTAATATTTCCATTTCCTGTTGCCATTTGTTGACATAAGAAACCATTGATGACGACAAGGGGCCCGAGGTCCCTCGGCCACAAAAAAGGATTCCTTCAGAGCAATAGTGAGAGCTTTAATAAGGTGAGTCAGTATTGTTTTGTAACATTGAATTTTGACTTGAAACTTTGCAGTGCGGGGATCCAGAAAAATCTGGTGGGGGTCATCTATCGGATTATCGCGTCGCAGAAAGCATCGCCCGCGACATAACTTGCCTCTGCGCTATTGTAATTAAAGTTAGTATGTCCGCATATTTAATAGACTGTCTACGGATAGATTTCAGTCATATTTAAGTTTTTAAAACACATTCCAACTGAAAAATTGCCCTAATTGCTACTGTAATGGCAATCTGTGAAGGTTATTTCCTTGAAAAATGTAAACGAATAGTTTTTCATGCCGTGAAAAAGCCCTGTTTTGTTTACATTTTGAGCATTAAAGGGCTCTCCTTTAGTAATTTAAGGCTTTACAATCAATTAAAATCACACAATTATGGAAATCATGCAAATCTGTTGTTTGGAAGTGCATAGTATACAGAAAATCGAACTATTTATGATCTATAACTACAAGTTGAATTTTACATAGAATCGGCGGACTTACTACCTTTAACATGTAAAGACACTAAAAAAATTTCATGGGGAGGGGGGATCATCTGCAGGTAGGCCTTGCGAAGTCTTATTTCTGTCTTACAGCTGACGAATGACATGTGCTTACAAAATTGCACCAGTATATACATGTTCTTTGTGAGGTCACATCCCTATTCATGCCATGACATTGTTATTTCGCTATGACCCATCTAGGCTGTTTGTGAGGTCAAATCCTATACTTCCAATGCTATCAAAACAAGTCAGCTATTGAGTTACAGCATACACCACCCAGGTGACAATTAAGTTACTCAATGATAAATTGACGGTTCACTAGATAGATGGGGCCTGTTGTGACTCATGAGGCCATTAAAAAATATTAATGTGCACAAAAAGATGAATGTAAGTATGTGTACTCTTCATTCATTGACTGAAATGAATTTACAGCCATCGAATTACAATAGATAGACAGACAGATAGATAGATAGATATAGATAGATAGATAGATAGATAGATATGGTAAGTGCAGCCCTCTAAGCCCTCGCGAGGGTTGATTGATGAGATGGGAGAGAGAGCAAGAGTGCTCAACATGTTACACATTTACCCCATGTGAGGGATCTTTTACTTGACTAGCATAGACACTGATACAAGGGGCCGCCAATATCCGAACGACATCCAGCTTGGATTTTGCTCATGAAGGTACACTGAAAATGTTGGGTTCCCTACCCGGAGTTTGAACCCATGCTGGCAAAGACCTTCAGCGGAGCAGGCGGGAATCTATGCCACTTGGCCACCCAGCTGCTTACATTCAAGTGTTTCAGGACATCAATGATGTCACTCTCACAACTGCTCCTATCTTTCACATTGAAATGATTTGGCAATTTGTCATTGGGTATCCTGTGACATCACAGGTAAGTGTTGTGACGCGGTCAGTGACTGACAATGCTGATAAAAGTGATAAAAATGGCACATATAGGATATAATAGGACTGACTTCACTAACTTGATATTCAAAAGTCATTTAGAATAACACATGTGACATGTGGCAAGTTTAAGGATGTAACTTCACAACATTTTGGTGTATTTCTATAGGCACTCACAATTTGGCAGTCGTAATTTTTTAGTATGCTCCATCCCGATAGACTTTGCTATTACATAGTGTACATAGTGTGATTTTCACTGTCAAAGCCCATGCCTTTTTCAACATAATTCACTCTCCAGGCACATGGTCATTGGCACCAATTAAGGCTACCATTTCCACACTGTAAAATTTGAAATTTTGAGTTAGCTCAAATGATTGAGTGAGATGGTTGCACAATTTGTTTGAGCCATGATAGCTTGTTGTTTTGAGTTATGATAATCTTTATGTTGTTATAACTTACAAACAACAAGCTATCCTGGCTCAAAGGAATTGTGCAACGATCTCACTCAATTAAGGTAACTCAAAATTCAAAATTTACAGTGCAGCAGTTTGTGTGTAGAGTGTAGTCAGTACTCCTAACTTTTGTCTGTTGGTGTACACAGTATTTGTGCATTTTTCAGCAGTGTTCCTATCTCAAATTGTGCTATGCAAACATGCACTTACATGGAACTATTTAATATAATCTGACATGGCTACTAGTCTATATTTATACATCACTTGCACTTTGATTCCTATACAAGTTGCACATCCTGATTATTGTAAATGGATCACATTCCACTGTGGAACTTATCGTATTGCATACAACAGTTTTGATTAAACTTTTCATCATTTTACAGCAAAATATAATGAAATATTTTATATGGATGTCTTTATGAATATTTCGCATTGATGGAATTGGAAGTTTTGAGAAATAATTCAAACTTTGAAATGTTTGCTGTTTATGCACATGGATTTATAATGATTTATGATTGAGTAAGTATTATACACACTAGTAATAGAAAATAGAATTGAAAGTCGCTGAATAACTGAAATTAATTATACACACTTGAAGTAAAAGCTTCGAAGTAGATACAACGTAAATTGGAAGAAGATGCCACAAGAAAGTTGGCAGTAAGTTTCAGGATACCTTTGTTGAGCAGAGTAAATTTCACGACACCTTGGTTAGCCTGGAGAATATTGGAGATTTATTTCAAGACACCTTGGTTAGCGTGGAGCAAATGTCAAGATACCTTGGTTAGCGTTGAGCAAATGTCAAGACGTCTTGGTTGACCTAAAGGAAATTTCAAGATTCCTTGGTTAGGGTGGAGCAAATGTCCAGACACCTTGTTTAGCCTGGAGTATATTTCAAGACACCTTAGTTAACCTAGAGCAAATTCCAAGGCACCTTGGTTAACCTGGAGTAAATTTGACGACATCTAGTTTAGCCTTGAGTTAATTTCAAGACACCTTGGTTAACCTAGAGGAAATCTCAAGACACCTTGCTTAATCTGGAGATAATTCAAGATGCATTGGTTAGCTTGAAGTACATCTCAAGACACCTTGCTTAGCCTGGAGTAATTTCACGACACCTTGTTTAGCCTGGAGTATATTTCAAGACACCTTGGTTAACCTAGAGGAAATCTCAAGACACCTTGCTTAGCCTGGAGTAATTTCACGACACCTTGTTTAGCCTGGAGTATATTTCAAGACACCTTAGTTAACCTAGAGCAAATTCCAAGGCACCTTGGTTAACCTGGAGTAAATCTTAAGACACATTGGTTAGCCTGGAGTAAATCTCAAGACATCTTGGTCAACCAAAATTAAATTGCAAGACGCCTTGGTTTACCTGGAGTAAATTGGAGTAAATTTCAAGACACCTTGGACCTTGGTTAGCCTCAAGTAAATTCAGTGATTTCCTGACATTTTCAAATTGGAATATATAAATTCAATAAAACGTTTTGCTTGTGGGTTGCTGTGAATTTGTCTTCAACATGTTTTACAGTTGATGGGCTGACAAAAGTCCAATTTTCAAGTGATTGTCCAATTTGGGGATCGTCAACACTTCTAAAAGTGATCAATTACTTGTTGCCTGATAATTTGACTGATAAGTGATCCTTTAGTTTAGCTTCTGTTTTCCTTACTCATTAGTTCTTCATTTATTCGGTGGGCGTATACGTTACAATATTTTTTGACACTGATCGGTCAATGGATTGTTTGTTAATAAAATTGGGTCGATGACATTAGCCGAAACGTCACAGAAGTCGCAAGATCAATAGCATTCCAAAGGAACAATAGAACGTCCAAATAGATCTTCTAAGGAGGTGAGTGTTTTTTACTTCTCTTAGTTCTATTTAG
Source organism: Platynereis dumerilii (assembly GCA_026936325.1). Classification (NCBI taxonomy): domain Eukaryota; kingdom Metazoa; phylum Annelida; class Polychaeta; order Phyllodocida; family Nereididae; genus Platynereis; species Platynereis dumerilii. The sequence goes on along the minus strand of JAPTHN010000004.1, from coordinate 61,919,391 downwards.
TTCCATCACTTTTAATGTGCAGGATTGATATATTGATTTTTAAGTGATTAATAGGTGTCATAGGTTGATTTATCATTTCCATGCCTTTTATCATGACATTGTGCCATGCCCATGTCTCAGCTACACTCAAATTTCTTTAGAATTTTACCCAGTTTCACACACAATTATATGATTTTTAATTTCATGTTAGAAATTTTAATTGGATCTACCTATCTGTCTGTCTATCTATCTATCTATCAAGTCATTAATGTTTAACCGTTGTCTGGGATATTATGATGGCTTTTCAAGGTCAATTCACTCCATTAGAAAAGTGTCTGGATCGGTCTATTTCAACTATCTGCATGTTTGACCCATAGATAGAATATATTTGATCCATATGTAGATGATAGATAGATATAATATAGATCTATAGATAGATTTAGATAGGATGGATGGATGGATGGATGATTGGGGCTTTACGTCCTGTATTTATGCACATGGTAGGCTAATTAGGACAGGGGGAGGACACAGCAATGAGGCGAAGGATGATTGAAACAGCCGTCCAACATAGGCCAAGGTGACCCGGCAAGAGCTGTATTCAAACTCTGGACCCAGCGATTGGCTAGATTTAAATAGGAAATGCAACCCTGTAAGCCTAGTTCTGGGCGCACACAAGGGTTGATTGATGAGAGGGTTGGGAGAACCGGAGTCCTCAACCGGTGCCAACTTGGTTAACCTCATGAAAGTTATGTTTTACTTGCCCATCCAGTATCATAACGATGTTTGACTGCAAAATACATTAAATAAAATTTAAATTGCCAGGAAGACATGTATAATGATGACAGTTCTGCTATAAATGTGACATGATTTTGGTTACACTGTAATTGCAGGTTTTTTTAATAAAGAGTAAATTGGTCCATTTGGGGCTAGATTTCTTTGGACAAAAGAATTCCATCAGCGTAAATTGCTACTGACAAAAATCAGACATGAATGGTCCACAGGGGCCAATAATAGGCCCTGTTCCACATGAAAATATTGGGTGATAATCGCGTGAAGGTTATGATTCTCACTTAAACGAAACAATTGGAAAATTATTAGAAAAATTCTGTTACCGGGCAAAATCATGACCTTTCACGCAAAACATACAGAAAAGACACACTTTCTGTCTATGGACCAATCAGATTGCAGGATTTGAGCTATTTTACTCTGAAGAAAACCTCAACATCCATTGCAACGCATGAAATGGATCGATTTACTTTCTATGTGCGTTCCTGGAGGGAGGATGGTCTAGTGGTAGTGTGCTGGGCTGCCAATTAATGTACTGGGTCCAGGGTTTGAATCCAGCTCTTGCCGGGTCACCTGGGCCGATGTTGGATGGCTGTTTCAATCATCCTTCGCCTCATTGCCGTGTTTTCCTCCTGTCCTAATTAGCCTGCCAAGTGCATAAATACAGGAAGTAAAGCCCCAATCATCCATCCATCCATTTCTATGTGCTTTCCATGCTCATTTCCTCCATCTTGCCCAGATAATTCAAATCACTGATAATTGCCAAACATTTTCTACAGTGCTGCCTGTAATAAGTAACTGAGGCAGGTTTTATTACATGACCACTATGCTAGAGCGATGCTGATTGGCCTAAATCAGTCACATGACAACATCATAAAAACTCATATTGCATGGTTCGAGGTTCGAGTGCAATATGCATGAATATATTTTTCATTATTTGGCATGTTCACGAATTCGTGGAGGTGTAAAAACATGTACGAATTTGTGGACATGACAAAACGAGCATAGATGCTCATGCCATGTAATAACTAACATTCGTGGAAGTGCTATATCATTAGGGTTTAGTGTTAAAATTAGGTTTAGAGTTGGTTTTAGCCAAGTTTAAGGTTGCAATGTTCGTAATTTCACCTTCACAAATTCGTGAATTGCAATATTTCACACTTACACGAGTGCTAAATTTGTGTATATGTTCGTTTTTGCAGGTTTACTAATTTGTGTAGCTTACATGTCAAATAGTGAAAAATATATACCTCCAATATGAGATTTTTCCCCAAAAAAATTTTTCTTACAATTTTTTTTTTTTACAGATTTTTTCATATTGCATGGTTAGAGTGCAATATGAGTTTTTATAAAAAATAAAAAAAATCCAAAAAAATTTTTTTTTTACATTTTTGTTTTTTGACTAAAAAAAAAAAAATTTTCCCGAATTTTTTTTTTTCGGAATGGCACATTATACTGGAAGCATAGTGGTCATGTAATAAAACAAATGCAGCACTTATTATCGTGCAATATGAAAATTTATTTGCACTCGTAAATTCATATTGAACTCCGGCTGCGCCCTCGTTCAATGTGAATTTCCTCGTGCAAATAAATTTTCATATTGCACTCATATCATGCCGTATTTGTATAATATTTTTCCATTGAGCAGATGCAAAACCACTGCAACCAAACTGCTTGTGGGACAAAGGATTCTTATCCAATGAGATGAAAAAATATGGGGTCATAAGGGTCATATTTGATGTAAATGGGACACGAATGGCTGCCAATTTTCTTTGCTCTACAAACAATAGCATATACAGGTATTTATATGGGTTAAACCTTTGATATGTAAGTGTACCCCCTCCCCACTGAAATTACATTGGCCTTGTATTGCACTACTTATTAGACTTTTACTCTTCACTCTAAAAAATGTCGGGACAAAATTGGTTTTTTAGATTCAAAATGGTTTTTTGAAAAACCAAATTTCAATGCAAAACCAACATGGATTTTTAAAAAGATCCATGTTGGTTTTTTGCATTGAAATTTGGTTTTTCAAAAAACCATTTTGAATCTAAAAAAACCAATGTGGTCTGAAATTTTTTAGAGTGTTGAGTACTGTACAGCAAAGAACACTGACAGTCATTTGTGTTATAATAATATCCGCCTTTATGACGCGATATGTTTTCATCCCATTAGTCGAGAATCCATGCTCCCACAACCAGTTTGGTTGGTGATGTTTAGAATTGACCCAATGGTGAAACATCACCTGTTTCACTGACAAGCATTGCATTGGACTGCCATTTGAAACAAGGCCAATGTTATTTCAATGGTGATATGGTTCACCTAGTTATTAAATTATGAAGATTTTAATACCAATGTAATATGCCTAGCTGTTATGTAATCTCTTGTCGATGAACCTTCTTGTAGGTAATATTAGAACGCTACCAGCCTACCACTGCCCACGAATAATGTTTTTAAAATCACACTATTATTATTATTTTTTTTTTGCTAATTAAACCTTGCACAAAAATCTTTTTCCTCCTTCTGTGATGAGGTATTCAGAAATCTGACTTTTTGACATTTTTTGTGTGTTTAATATAGAATAGATGTCTGATGAGACTCCGATTGTATGCCAAAACTTGTGCGCTGACCTATTTTACAAAGTATTTAGCAAACAATGCATATATTCAACATCTGAATATCAGACAATGATATCATTTACCTGTAAATGGATGTAATACTAGGCCTATAAATTTGTATGTTGCACAAATACTCATGCATGCATGAATAAATCTGCCTTCTGGTAAAAAAGGTTACATAGAGTAAGTCATATAGTTTGGATACATATTTTTAGCCAGTTATTTTTGACATTCAGTTGATATAATATAGGCCTAGGCCCACGTACATTACATTCAATCATGTATCCCTTGTATCTGTCTCCGTGTTGGCAAGTAGATCGCTCACATGGGGTAAATGTGTAATACGTTGTGGACTCCCGCTCTCTCTCATCACATCAATCAATCCCAGTGAGTGCCCAGAACTGTGCTTAGGGACCGTTCAGAATTTATGACTGGGGGGGGGGGGGTGGGAGTTTTGGCCGAGGGGGTACTAACTTTTCACACATGTTTCAAGGGGGGGTATTAATTTTTGACAACACTTCGAAGGGGGGTAAGAAATTTTAACAAAGAAAAAATGTTAAAAAACACGTATAAACTCATTTTATTTGGAATTTTTTACGCGCAAAGGTCTGCAAAAAGACGCGAATCTGTACACGTGGCCATGTATCATCACAGCACATAGTATGTGTGTATTGCTTTGTATGTCGAGGGGGGGGGGGTATTAAAAATATGCATGAAACCTAAGGGTGGGGTACTAAAAATCCGCATGAAACTCAAGGGGGGTATCAATTTTTGACGGGAAGTTCCAGCAAAACTATCACCCCCCCCAGTCATAAATTCTAAACGGTCCCTTAGAGGGCTGCACTTACCATATCTATTCATTTATATCTTTCTATCTTCTTATATTAGTAGGCCTAGCCCAATGATGTGCTGGTGAGATGTAAAATACCCCCCTCGTTGGCAGATTCAGACATTTTTCGGAAATTCCGAGCCCGCATCATCATTTCCAATATGGTACATTAAATGTCAGTGGTCTAGTGACGCCCTAGACCGCCCAGGACCCTCCCTACTCCCTGGATCTGCCACTGATTCTATCTAGATATATATCTATCTGTCTGCATGTCCAGCTCTCTATCTATACATTGTGTATGTAGTACAATGGCATACTAAAATACAACTGCAAATACAGAATATCTGTATCTCAACATACTTTAGTGCAACAAACATGATGTTTTTAAGTGCCATATCAACAAAACATATTTGTTTTGGTGTTTATTTTCAATAGGATTAAGTGAGCAACAATTTTATGCACTTGAAGGACATGTTATCATGTTCTTCAATTAAATATTTTTTCTTTTTTGGAAGGGGCAGGGGGGCACTCTCGTTAAATGTGAACTAAATATCATACAGTATATTTGTTTTGGCTTGCATGATGTTGCATCTCATGACATTAAGTGATTTTAATTATTTTAGATGGTATAAAAAAAGAGTTCTTTTTCACCCAGGACCTTTTACCCCCAGCATGACACCATACAGCATTTATCCACCATGAAACGTGTTATAACCAAGGATTATCATTTCATAACAATCCAGGCCTATTCCACGGGCTAAAGTTATGCGGTGAATGTCTAATTGGACATAGGTGTACCAATCCAAATTTTGAGAAGAACAACTGAACAAATAGCGGGCGTTAGTGGAACTCTCCTTTTTCCAGCTCGCCTGTGTTGACGAGCAGAATAAAACTATTTCCGGAAACATCAGCCTGGGAATTTATAATGGAGCCGGGGTTTCTAAGGTCCGTAACAAAGTCTAATCAGCCTGACAGTACTGGAATATGGTGACAATCCATGCTAAACATTCCATTTAAGACTCGGCAATGCAAATCCGTAATGTTTTCACTGGATTAAAAGTGCCCTGGGGCCTGGAATGCCAGCTCCACTGACTCAGCAATGGTACAAAATGGCAGCTTGTTCCCGGAAACAGTTTTATTCTGCTCGTCAACACAGGAGAGCTGGAAAAAGGAGAGTTCCACTATCACGGCCTATACCCACCTATCCAAAATTTAGGAAGCACTAATATTCGTACAAAATGCCGGCAGTACAGCCCACAAATTATGTTCGCGCAAGGGACACCAAGACCAAGTGAAAGAGAGACCGCTTCCCAAAAGAGACCACTCTATGACTGCACATGAATTGGGGCTTTATGTCCTGTATCTATGCACCTGGCATTGGCCTATTGGTAGGATTTAGCAATGAGGGGAAGGATGATTGAAACTGCTGTCCAACAGAAGTCCATCTGACCCGGCCAGAGTGGGATTCGAACCCAGAACCCAACAATTGGAATCCTACCAATTTGCAGGGTATAAAATAAGAAAATTTGATCACTGTGAGTGTTGTCTTGCGCGAACTATCGCCATTAATATGGAAAACCGATCAGTGTTCTCAAGGGCTAGCACTGTTATATCAAACATTGCAAATTTCCTAAAGATGACCAATTGATCATCATCAGACAGACAAAATATCAAAATAGTTGAAAAACAAATATATGTCGGGATTCTACAGTTAATCATAATGTAGCAAAAAAAGGGTGAATTTTATCACTGCACAAATTCAGATTGATCACTGCACATTTCAGATTGATCACTGCACATTTTGGGATCGTTGCACTCTTATTTTATACCCTGCCAACTTTGCTTTAGAAATTTAGAAACCTCTCGCCTTATGACTACAGGAGGAGCAATCTTATAACACAGGGCGCACTGCACTGACATCATGCTCAAAAGTTCTGCAATCTTGGTGACCTTTTCTGTTTTTCGCTCGCGAAGCACCGACGAGCAATTTTCTTCGCATGCTAGCTACAGGTGGAAACCAACTCTTTTTTTGTCATGTGCTCAACAAACTTTTTATTTTCACTGTCAAGTGGGAAACAACTTTTTTTAAAAACAAAAATCAATAGCCCTCCCCCCAAAGATCATCCCCTAATTACTACAAAACTTGCAAAGGTACAGATTTTGCTGCCATTACATCTTATTATCCATCCAATAACTATGTATCCTTCAATTTTTTTCATAGACTGAAAGCTTGATGTCATGCTGAGACTGGGTGGCTATTGGTCAGTGGAGGTGTGAGCAGCAAAGCTATATGTCATGCAAGGCTTTTTTGTTGATGTCAAGCTATATGTACATTCTCATTGGTCGAGAGAGTCAGCTGCATGACATCAAGCAGTTGCTCTTAAATTATACTAAATTATCATTGTGAAGGCTCCAGTGTTATTATCATCACTTAGTCAATGGCATACATGGATACTCAAAGCATGCCATGTGATGCCAGGGAGGTATGATTTCAAATCTTATTGGAAGAAGATGAGGAAAGGGAAGGTTTTATAATTTGTAACAGAGAACATCTGATCCCAATATCTGTTCTCAATGTGCATCAACTGAATGCATGTCACTAAGCTGGGGGAGGAGCTTAGTGAATAGCTGTAAAACACAAACAAGACTTCCACTAAATCTCACAGCTGGTTGAATCCCACCTTGACTGTCAATGCACTGTTTCACCATGCTCAATCACCAGGAACCAAATCTATTACTGAAACTAGTCCAACTGTTTGGATACTCAGGTGCAATGAATAACAAAAAACAACAAAATTCCATTGACATGGAAGTGTTAAGGATTTGTTTTTAAACTGTTTGTTGGTGCTAATTATACCAGCCAATTTGATTAACTTGTCAGCATGATGTCAAGCTCTTCAGCTGCACATCACACAGTGCTGCCAGGCCAATAGCCATCCTGTACCAGCATGACATCATGCTGTCGGTCTGAGGAAAAAAAAAAGGAAGGATACATAGTTATTGGATAGATAATAAGCTATCCTTGTTGTGTGCTCATATCCTGAAGGTTCTATAAATAGATCTCTTTATGCAACATGTGTTCAACCTTGAAAACTTATTTTGATTTAAACACAAAAAATGAATCTTAAATAATATAAAGAAGGTCACCAAAACAAATTCCATAATAATTGGGTCAAGTTTTGTGGCTAATAAAAATAAATTAAATCCAATGTTAGGACACCCAAATAGGAAGTTATCAATATTACTAAAAAATAAAATTCTTTGCTAAATGACAACTGATCCAAAAACTGTTCCAGGATTCCTGTTAATAAGTTATATACTTTATTATCATAATGGCACTAAAATGTTCATAATGGCCATTTTCTGCAATTTTTCAAAAAATTAAAACAACTGTTTGTGAGGGTACAAGTGTATTGATATATTTCAGTCATATTAAATATTCCAACAACAACAAATAAGTACTGCTCTTGATTATAGAATATTTAAAAATAATATTTTCCATCACACACAAAATGTTTATTTCAGAGTTCATCTGGTTTAATTGTGAGTCATGTCAATGTAAAAGTCAGCTGACCAGATTTGCTGCTTTGTGTTGGTTGATTTCTTTGTTCATTTGACTCATGCAAGGCAGCTGTAGAATGTAGATAGATAGATAAAAAGATTAAAAGATAGATACATAGATAAATAGATACATAGATATATAGATACATAAAAATATAGAAATATAGATACAATAAATGTATATAATTCAAAGAGAGATAGAGATGGAAAGGCAGATCCACAGAAAGAAATATAGAAAAAAAACAAGGAAGAAAGAAAGAAAGAAAGAAAAAGAAAGAAAAAGATAGATAGATAGGTAGGTAGGTAGATAGATAGATAGGTAGGTAGGTAGGTAGATAGATAGATAGATAGATAGATAGATAGATAGATAGATAGATAGATAGATAGATAGATAGATAGATAGATAGATAAGGTTGAGAAATATATATTGATAAACATGATTAAAATATATTTGACAAATGTACAGGCAAATTGGTTTAAACATATTTATTCCTTCGCTAACGAGAGGAACAATTACAGACAAATTCAAAAACGTCTTGCTTCATAGATAAATAAATAATAAGACAACAACTATTTATATTCTTTACATTCTATATAAATAAAAATGAATTAATAGTTATAAATCAATATTAATTGTGATCTTAATTCATGATTTTATGATCCAGAATTAAATAACACAAGGTTGGCCATTTGTAATTTTTTGGATTATTTTTTATGCATGTTGTTTTTGATAATATTTCAACACAGCTCTCCAAGTAAACATGTTTAGGATGACCTCTGGGTTTATTCAATGACTTGCTTATGATATCCAATGGTATTTGATTTGAAATCAGGCTGACTGGGCCAGTGTGCACTGTATACTGAGGAGTTGTTTGTTAAACAGATATGGCTGTGAGATGTTTATCCATCCAACTACTACAATAGTGGACTACTTATGAGTGAAGCTTATCTCTCCACTCTTTGGACCTGAGCATTGTGCCTTTAAGACATTTCGTCCAATCAGACTCCGGCTGTCGGTCTCGCCTTTTATTAAGATCCACCTATTGACAATTTGACATTGGATTTTAACGCGATAGATACGACACACGACAAGCGAAACGTAAGTGAAATCAAATTTATTCAAAGATGTGAGGTGTTTAATTGTGGTACACAGCTAAGAAATTAGGATCTATTATGTATCATTGTGGAACAAAGCTAAGAAGTTTCTGTAAAATGATGATATATTGTAAATTTTACCATTTCCCAAAATGGAGGATCCACTACACTTGCCTCTGACTCAAAATTTGGAAGAATATTTAGATCTATAGACCAAGAATTATCATAGGCATTTATATTATTGAATGGCGTTTTGGCAGAAGTAATTAATTGAGATGGCGCATCAAATGTCCATGTGCGAGGCCAACACATGTTTCCGGTTATCAGTGCTTCTTATCCGATTGCCATGTTTTCTGCAAATCTCAACCATGGACAACATAATTTTGCAATGCTACGTCTATCTTCTATTGATTGAATTATTTATGATAGATAGATAGATAAATAGATAGATAGATGGATAGACATAGGCGTACAGTGAGCAGATTTTTTGGGAGGGCGAGCAAAATTTGCCCGAATGTTGTAGTCCAATATTTCTCTCTCTAATAAAATTCCATATGAACCATTGATCTTCAATTAGGCTATGTTAATTCGATTTTCTGCCCAAAATTTTGGCCTGCTTGCCCGAATTTCCAGTGATTTCCAAACTTTTGGGGGGCGATCCCCCCCCCGCCCCCCTGTCCGATACGCCTATGTAGATAGATAGAAAGAAAGATGGATAGAAACATAGATAGATAGATAGATAGATAGATAGATAGATAGATAGATGGATACCGATACATAGATAACAACCATTCTACAGCATTCCAACAATCAGAGGGCATACTGTGACTTGACTTGCGTTGTGCTGGTATACCCCAGATCAGCCGGGGCAGCTCAACCACCATCTTAGTGGAGGGAGCCGAACTTTCGTTTTTGGTGACCGTCGTATTATGATGAATTAGAAGACTGGGAGTCTTGAACATGCCCTATTAATCCAGGGATGCCAATATGGTCTTTCAGTTGTCCAAGCATTGAATGCTGGATACAACCCACCTCCATTTAATGTCCCATGGGCTCGGACTAAAGTGAGTTCCCGGGTGAGATTTGAACCCACGCCCTCAAAGCCAGTGGACAGGCGTGGGATCAGCATGACATTTTAATGTCATGGCAACAGTCATGACGTAATGATTTTATTGAGCAAACAGTCTTGCTGGAACTATTTATCCTCATGCCTACACATTGGACTTGAGGCTCCCTTGCTTCATGTCACTGGCTTCTTCACCATAGCAACTAAACTGAGAGTGAGGCTCAAGCAATCACCATAATTTGATTCACTTGAAATAACTTCTCTTACAGTCAACAATGCATCAAAATTATGAAATCCAGACTTCCACAATAATGTAGGTCTTTTTTTTCTTCTTTTCCTTTTTTATTGTACTATCTGTGGAAAAAATTCAGTACAGCGGGCCTTGAAAATGACCATATTCGCAAGTGCAAAAGACTGTTTTTCCATGGCAAAATTAGGGGGCTGCTGCCCCGAAACCCATGCGAAATGACGTTTTTTAATAATTTTGTTAAAACATAACTAAAACGTACTCGTTTTTGTAGATTTGCAAGTTCTTGCATCACGAAAATAATCCATTGTGAAGTGCTGATAGCGTCAAACAACAGGTTTTGAGTACTAGTATCATAGGCCCTGATAGCGGAACTCCTTTTTTCTGCTCTCTGAAGTCGCCATGCAGAAATAAACTTGGTCCAGGAACACGCCGCCACTTTGTACCATTGCGAAGTCCAAGAATGCTTGGATTCCGGGCTCCAGTAAATTTTTATAACCACTAAAACGCTATGGATTGCACCGCCGAGCCTTAAATGGAATGTTTATCATGGATTCCGACCATTATCCATTCGATTGAAGACCTATATCTTCAATTATGGCCCGGCGAAGTCAGAAAAATGTGGCGGGAATTGGCCTGACGGACTTCATCGGGCGAAATATCCGGATTAATCACGGGCATCTCTCGTAACACTGGCGGGATCCAAGGATTAGACCCAGAAGTAGACTCGGTTGGGCTAATCCAGTGTTGTCAAGCTGATTTGACAATGCTGTCATCAGTATGGACCGTGAAAACCCGGTCCCATTGCATTGTACAGGCCTACAAAATGGAGGAGGTTCCCGGAAAAAGTTATTTGTGCGCCGAGACGCCAGAGAGCTGCAAAATTTGCCAAAAAGGAGAGTTCCACTATCACGGCTTATTGTTCACATGTTGTTCTTTTGAATAAATAAATCAAATTAATTCAGAATAGTGGGCAGTGGTGACGTCATCAGCAGTACATGTTTATTTGACCTATCAGCGCTTGACAACAGATTATTTTCGTGACGCAAAAGTCACAAATCTATCAAAAACAGTATACAAATGTTGACTGATACGAGGGCAACAGTGCAATCTGTTTGACCCAAGGGAGTGACAGTCACCTTGCTGTTTCACGAGGCCGAAGGCCGAGGGAAACAGGAAGGTGACTGTCACTCCCGAGGGTCAAACAGTATACAAATGTTGACTGATACGAGGGCAACAGTGCAATCTGTTTGACCCAAGTGAGTGACAGTCACCTTGCTGTTTCACGAGGCCGAAGGCCGAGGGAAACAGCAAGGTGACTGTCACTCCCGAGGGTCAAACAGATTGCACTGTTGCCCGAAGTAATAGTCAATAATTGTTTTGTTATACCTTGAATGCAATTCTGACAAAAAAGATAATTTTGGAGAGACAGGAAATTTCTGAATCGAAGTTTTGACATTGATGAGGTAGTCATCCTGATATTAAAAAAGTCAATCATTTTATGATACTATCCACAAGTTCTATTGAAATTTAATTTTGTGAAGAGCAATGATCTATGTATAGCCTCAATGTGGTGACGTCACAACTCTATGACATCACAATGCAGTGGCGTCACAATGGTCACAAATACACAGTTCAGTTGAAATAAACAAGTGAAGCTGCAACAACGTCTTGGATTAAATTATCTTTTGCATTTTCATCCAAAAAAAAAACGGTTCAGGTAACATCTGTGTCTCCAACACCAACTTCTGTACAGCCATCTTGATCAGCAGTCAGCCTCAATGTGAATTCAGTGAACTGATGCCCTCTGAGAGGGCAACAGTCTTTTCTGATCCCTGTCCTGTGACGTCATTCTGACCAATCACAGAAGAGGAATTGCATTTGAGGTGTAACAAATTGCACTGTTGCCCGAAGTAACAGTCAATAATTGTTTTGTTATACCTTGAATGCAATTCTGACAAAAAAAATAACTTTGGAGAGACAGGGAATTTCTCCATCAAAGTTTTGACATTGATCAGGTAGTCATTCAGATTTAAAAGTCAATTAAATTTATGATACTATCCACAAGTTATATTGTCATTTAATTTTGTGAAGAGCAATGATCTATTTATAGCCTCACTGTGGTGACGTCACAACTCTATGACATCACAATGCAGTGGCGTCACAATGGTCACAAATACACAGTTCAGTTGAAATAAACAAGTGAAGCTGCAACAATGTCTTGGATTAAATTGTCTTTTGCATTTTCATCCAAAAAAAAAACGGTTCAGGTAACATCTGTGTTTCCAACACCAACTTCTGTACAGCCATCCTGATCAGCAGTCAGCCTCAATGTGAATTCGGTGAACTGATGCCCTCTGAGAGGGCAACAGTCTTTTCTGATCCCTGTCCTGTGACGTAATTCTGACCAATCACAGAAGAGGAATTGAATTTGAGGTGTAACAATAAGTTTTAGTTTCACTTGCCGTATATGGTCATTTTCACGGCCCGATAAAGTGAATTTTTTAACCAATTGTGTTACAACTGATGATGAACCATTGTCATGACGTCACATGGGGCTGCTACCCCATAGATTATCCACCCATACCCTCACTGATTGGCTGAAATTGTGATTATAATGATGATGTCATCAATCAAATAACACAGTGTTAAGCTAGATTGAACTATTTCTAAGGTACTTACTTTACACTGGAACATCCCTATGAATAGAATGATCAACATATTAAAATAATTAAACATAAAATATTTTATATACATAGCCCATTTGCCTATGAGATTTGCCTGTGTGTGATAACACTATAAAATTAACAAGGCTGTATGCAGATAGCTGAATGAATATAATAATTATCATAATATGTTGCACTATAGATAGTAATAGATATCCTTATTTGAACTAACATATTTGACAATAGTAACATGGCTATGAGTGATTTATCATCAATAGTTTAAGATATGAGAGGAGTCTAGGGTATACCTCTTGATAAAATGTGTGAAATAACTGATAACACTCACAGAAATTTAAATATGATGTTTTGAAGTGATTGGCCTTGATTGTTGGTATTTGTAGGCCTACAACCATGTACATGTATGTAGAAAAATAATGTGCAAGCACTTCAGAGCTTATTGCAGATTAGCAATCCAAACAGTTTCAAAATTAACTTTCAACTTGGTTGTGTGATGTCACGAGCTTAAAAATGTTTTGTTTGTCTCTGTTAATGTTAATCAGTTGATTCAACGCTTACCATATCTGTCAGCATAGGTAACAATAAACAAACTAATTAATTTACTTAAGTAACTTCATCAAATTAGAAGATCAGGAGACCAACAGAAAACTGTCGATTATGTGGCAAAGCCAGTGTGCAAATTGAAAATAAGAAAATTTATTTTTCCGGTGGACCACAAATCCGCAAAGAGCTGTAAGAGGTGCTTGTAGATTATCTATCCATCTATCTATCTGTCTATCTATTGGTTTATCTGTCTATCTATCTGTCTGTCTATCTAGCTATCAGTTTATCTATCTATCTATCGGTTTTTCTATAAATCGAAAAACCTATGCTTCCTTCCTTCCCCTCTAACTGTAAGCCTAGTTCCGGGCACTCATGAGGGTTAGTTGATGATGGGAGAGAGTCTTGGAGTCCTCAAGATGTTATACTTTTAAACTATGTGAGGGATATTTTACTTGCCCAGCACAGACTTTTTTCAATCCACCCTAATGCATATGAGGGATATTTTACTTGCCCAGCACAGACACTACTACTACAAGGTACCACCAAACTAACATCTCATCCAAACAACATCCAGCTGGGATTGTGTTCATGGAGGTCCACCGAAAATATTTTGGGTTCACAGAGTTTTAAGCCATGCAGATAATTACTTTAAAGACCTGAATTCAGCAGACCAGGCCTGGACTGATTCGGGAAATAAATATTAAAAAATCTGCCCTTCTTCCCTCTTACAGTCTGTCACTTTGATATAGTAAAAGAGTGGACTATTGGACTGTTAAAATGGCACTTTGTGTGTTATCATACTGATCATTTGTCACAATATTATGATCATACCTGATAAATTCAACGTTAATTTGATTTAAGGAGTCCTGCTTATTGGTGACAGCCACTTTGAAACGATAGGATTATGCATCTGATTTTCACTCTAAAATCAGTTATGACAAGTCAAATGGCCTTCTCTTGATCATGACTGATCAAACTGCCTCTATGTTTCCCATGTTGAAAGTAGAAAAGATGACACTTCAGCGGCTGTCATGAGACACGAAGTGCATTTTTCACAGTGAACTAGTCCTAATTTTTTCTATGTCAAAGCGACAGACTGTAATCCCATTCAACAATTTCTAGTGGCAAAGCAAATATGTGGCAGAGTTATTAAATATTACCCAGCATTTAATTGTATCAAAATGTATTGAAAAGAATGTGAGGACTTTATAAAATTGGACAAAGGGAAATTTTAAAATATCAAATATCATTTATGACTGAAAATACACAATTTAAACAATGTAACAAGGACATAGTTATATCACATGTGACTTTAATAATTATTAATAGCACAAATAACCTTGATATAAGTCAATAGTACTGTACAATAACAGAACACAAGTTATTATTTATGGATTTTTAAAACGTCCAAGAATTTGCTGGTGGGCCTTGGTGATGGAAGAGTTAAAGTTTTATTCCTCTGATGGTCTGATAGGGTAAGGTGGGGAAACCTGTCCTTCCTTTATTTTTGGGACAAAATGTTTCATGTGAACCCTTAATGACTTCAGTAATTGTACCTATTGTGACAAATATTAGGACAGACGTGATTGATCTTAAATATCTCAAATCTTTGCAAGGCATTTATTAAGGCATTTTTTTCACTTGTCGGTCGATAAGAAAACAACAAAATGTTTAAAAAAGAGCCTAATCTCAATTTTTTTTATAATCTCAATTCAGTTAAAATCTCACTTTCCTCATAGGCAGAAAATCGGTCTGGTCGGTAGATCCAAGGAGCATAAAATTAATCAAATCTGTTTGGTGAATTTATGTGGCCATGACAAATGTAACTAGTTGTGTGGTACCATTTTTTTAAAATTTTCGTGCCACGTAAAGTTGTGACAATTGTCACCGATATGCAGAAATGGCCAGCCAATCAGAGACCAGTTTTTTACCCAAGATACTTAATGAATTGAAGCCAAAAAATGTTTCATTGTATAGCGATTGTCAAAACGGAATGTTCATACAAGCTTTCATTGAACTTCCCCAATATGTGCCCGGATAGCCTTGAATTAGCTGTATCACACAACTGAAATCACTTTTACATCAAAATGGCGATATATAAATAGCTTGCAGATTCATAGGTGATAATTATCAATTTGTCTAATTAAATTCCTATTAATAAATGTTAAACAAGTACATGTATGTAATCTGTCACGTAAGCTTATGGCATATCAACTTTTCTAAAAAAGGAATTGAAAACTATGTAAGTACTTTTGATAAGGAAATCAATTGAAGTTGCATTCAATTCTGTCTATTTGATTTATTAATTTATTGTTCTGTGTCACCTCTTTCCTCATTCACGGTGTCTCCGAACAAAGTTTGTGACTTTCTTAATGAGGTTATTGACTGATTTTTACACTGTGCAGACTGTAAAGGTATGTGCCACCCATTTCAGTCAGCAAATTGATAAATCACTCATCGCTCACCAATGCTGAGCCACGGAGTTGGATAATTGTCAGAGCAGTTAAAAACGGTAGACCTTTATCTATTATATTAATCTCCCTGAAAATAGTGAGGAGTCACCCTACGCTGTTTATAAATACCGGCTGTACCCGTTCAGTCTGGTCGGTTCCCGAACCAGTTTTCAAAGCAGCACTTTCGGTTCGGGTCAATTATGCCATATCCAGCTAAAAAATCCATTTTTATTGCTGAGATTTGACAGGAAATATCCATAAAATCATGAACTGAACTAGACAACATCATCATCTTGACGTCCGCTATAGTGCGAGGTAAACTATCCGGGCCAAAAATTCGTTCTAAAGGGAAGTGGATTTCTCTAAAATGTGGATCAGCCCGAATTTGCGGACTGACAGTACGAATCGTGTATCAATCAAGTGTATCGATGATACGTATCGTATCAAATGTTGGCAACGATAGCGGCCCCTACCTTGCCATTTAACTCTCTGGAGTTTTACTGCTCAGAGAGATGCCGTGAAAGCATAATAATACAGCCATTGAGAAAGTACATTATTGTTGATAGATCGTAATTATATCAATTTCAATGACACTATTACAATAGTATTTGGACTGTGGTACTCTGTATAAAGTACATTTAGGACAATGGTTGAATGTGTATAATATAAGCATTGAATAAAGTGAAAAACTTCATATGACTCAATAAAAGTTCTCATCAAATGTCAAAATCTAATACAACAGCTTGACGGTCACGTCTGTATTAAAAAAATTCATAAAGAATTCAAGGTGGTAGCACTCCGTAGAGTGCATAGGCTCATATCAGGGGAGAGGGGGATCATGTCTTTTTCTCATTTGCTGGATAAGTAATACATTGCAGATACACTGTGTTAACTGTGATGTGAGTTATTGAAGCAGGCAGTGGTTCCCTCTTTGTCAGGCCCGTAAGACAGACATTTCGGGGAAACCGTTTCCTGAGGGGTGAGGATCACTGAAGCATGACGCATATGCATGAAGTGCAGGCCAGGTAGTTATCAGTTTGGCCAGTGGGCAATTCCGGAAAGTCAGATTTACAGATTTGACACATTATAGCAGCTTGTGTAGCCCTACCATCACACCTCAGCTATTTCATTGTTAAACAGCGATGAGACCAGGTAATAGGGGTATCAGACAAGCCATCAGCCAAAGCTGCAAGTGCAACAGGAGATGAGCTATGTCAAAATTTCATCATGTCAGACGCACATCATGTGAGTACGTCCGACACAGTGACATTTTGCCTTGTAGCTCAGCTTTGGTTGATGGCTTGTCTGATATCCCTATTACCTGGCCTCATCACTGTTTAACAATGAAATAGCTGAGGTGTGATGGTAGGGCTACACAAGCTGCTGAAGTGTCAAATCTGTAAATCGGACTTTACGGAATTGCCCATGTCTGACAAAGCAAGACGAAAAACTCCTGTGGTAGTTTCAGAGTATTCCAACACACTGCAACAATTTCTGGGGAAAGGTGGAGGAAATCCAGTCCATGGCAAATCTGGCTCTGAACGATTAAAAACACAAGCAAACAAATTGAAAAGAGTAGATGATTAGGGTCACAGTGTTCGATTGTTTCCACATACAACCAAAAATTTAACTTAAATTCGCTTTTGTGCACATTTTTGTTTAGTACTTCTCCCCACCTTACCATATATATAATAGGCCTATGTCACACCTCAATTGGCCATCTGGCCACGTTTCTGGTGCAGTTTCTGGAGAAAATTTACCTCCTTGAATGGATAGAACTATTCGATCTGGTCATTCTTGTGAGATCCGTAATATTTTTCCAATTAGAGGGACCTGGCTCAGCAATTATATACTGTGTGTTCCAACATGTCTTTTGATAAAAGGAAACCATTGCAGTTATCAATTCCATCAGCAAAATGGTCTAGCCATCTGGTGCTAGCGTAATAGTACTTTTATTACTCTTATCACAAAAAGTTGTAAATTTTATCTCGATTTAATGATCAAAGAAATAATAATGATGAATTTAATCTTGAAAAAGTAGCAAAAGAATGCATTAAGTGTAGGCACAGAGTGCTTCTAAAAACTTATCAGAAAAGCTGTAAATCTCCTTTTTTATTGTGTCGATTAAATAAAATTGTGGAAGAGCTCAATTTTATTTGTTCTTTGGCAGAAAATCTCTAAAAAGTTATTATGCCAGGCTTTATCTTGTCTTAAAAATGACTCTTAGGCCCATTGTTTGGCCAGGCAAAACTTACAGCAGGTTTAAAATTATACACTATAATATAATGTAGCCTACCAATGATAAATGTCAAATTGACATAGCTTTATTTGGTTTTATCAGAATCAATAATTTGATATCAAAAATAATAGTTTTCACTGACATATAGTTCAATAACACAATTTATCTTGAAATATGGTGTTATCAAGCCTCACTTTGAGATGTCTCATGCAAATACACAGTGATAGTGTCACTGACCAGTAAGCCTTAGTACTCATAAATTATATTTTCATTCATGTCATGTTGTAGGGAAGCGGGGCACAGTGAATCGCAGTACAAAGTGAATCAGTTGAATTCCCAGGATGCTCAATAGCAATATTTCGAAATTTTTTCATTTGTTTGATGTATTTTATGAGCACTCAACAGAATCTGGTTTAACATTTGATAAAACATATACGTTTTTGGACATTAGGGGATGAAATAGGATTTTTGGCTCGAAACCTGGAATTTTTGGATTTTTAATTTGCTTAAAAGTGCAGATAAATATTTAATTATTTACAACAATCATAATATGTTTCAGGGGAACATCCAATAGAAATAATTAACAGGTGATGCATGAAAACATGGTTCAAATTGGTGAAATATGGTGATTTAGGTGAGGAGTAGCCGTACGGGGAACAGTGAATCGGGGCACAGTGAATCACTATGTTTTTTGTAGTAATGACCATAATAACTAATATCGTATTTCAGAAGTACTGCGAATAGCCTAAATTAATGATTACATCCATTACAGTTTATGCCATATATATTAAATAGCTTTAAGTTGTTATTCATTGCTACAGAGGGGGCTTTTTGTTTAGGAAATTGAGAAATTGTAAATGTTAGAACTTTTATTTCAATGTTCAGCAGTCCAGTTTAAATTTGTCTTTAATATTTGTATATTTCTAAAAAGAAATGACATTGATTAACTGTACCATGAGCACTGATTCACTGTAGAGTAGGTCGGGGCAAGAAGCCCGGGTTAGGTGAGAGGCCCCCCCAGGCTTATATCCAAACTTACATTTTTGGTGCGTTTATCTATTGATAGGATTGAAGCTAGGGGCGTTTTAGGTGACGTCACAAATTTTCAGGGCAAACAGCACCAAACCAAAGTAGAAATTAAAGAAACAAAAAAAATGTGCATTGTTTTTGTAACTTTGAAAGAGGTTGTCAGAAATAACTTTGGAAATGTTAAAAGTATAATGGATATTTGCTTTGCTTCACTTTATGACCATCACATAAATATGATTTGGCTCATGTTTTTTGCATTTTAGTTCAAAATATAGAGGTCAAATTAGAATATGTGGGTTTGGGGCGAGAGGCCCCACATGATATGGGGCATGAGGCCCCCTTCACTGGGGGGTCGAAGCTGCTTCAGGAACCATTTAATAATGTGTACTTTATCTTAAATCTTGATAGAATAGCTAATTAAAATAGAAAAAATTCTGCCCGAAATTGAAACAGGGAAAAAAATATTAAAAAATAAATGTATGAACAGAAAAATTCAGAAATTCAGAAAAAGTGAATAGAATGCCTTAAAAATGATAGAAGAACCCTAAGAAATAACTTTTAGGCTGAATGCGCTCGCAAAAAAAATTGCCATAGGATTATATTAGGGGGGCTTCTTGCCCGATGGATGGGGTAAGAAGGCCATTTTTAATTTTTTACAAAAATGGCCGTAACTCCTTTATTAAAATTGGTAGACATTTGTTTCACTAGTTATTAGTAGAGTCAAGTGATCCCTTCCTGACAGCATAAGCATTCAAATATTCGCCAATAAAAAGTAGGTCAAATCGCACCTCGAAGTTAAGGGGGGCCGCATGCCCCGACCTACTCTACCCAGTGCCGGTACACAGTGAATCTTTTTATTTTTATCTTTTGTGGACTATATCCTGGAAATCCCAAATACTGCCATTATTTTCTTGGCATGCATATATAATAGACACTATTACCTTTCTCTAAAGACATTCAAAAAGAAAACATCTTAGTAACTCTCTGAGATCTAGTTAAAATAAACTTATCCGATTCACTGCGCCCCCGCTTCCCCTACATGTGCATGCATATACATTATACAGGGCTTGGATTCTCATTCAATGAGATGAACATTTATTACGACATGACAGGCAATTTATGCCTAGATCACACGGAGACGTAATAGAGGGTTCTTGTCGCGGCGCTTCTTGCTTTTCCAGGAAAGTGGGAGGTTCTTAAGCTACATTCAACAATTCGGCGACGATATTTTCGTCTACGGCGCATCTTAAACTTCCTCGCCAAAAGTTCCTAGAAGTCACGTGACTTTATGGTGAGGCAAGAACTTGCTTCACGAAAGATTCAACCGGTTGAATCTTTACGAAGGAAGAAGCCACGATGCAAAAGACCAGAAAGACCCCCAAAATGATTGGGCGAAGGTAGAGACAGCTTGGGCGAAGTTAGAGGCAGATTGGGCGAAGCTACTTATCATTGAGTCAATGGAACTTCGGCGAAAAAAGAGAACAACTCGCCGACGCAAACAAGCTGTTGAAACGTCGAAACAGCTACTTACTTCACCGTAACAGGTATTTGCTTGGGCGTAATTGAAGATTAGGGCGAAGTAAGAGGATGCCAGTGCGAAGTTAGAGGCATATTGGGCGAAGAAAGAGACTCCGGTTCAAGTCCAATATGAGGACCAAATAGTTCCAAGTGTAACAATAAGTGTGTTGTTTGGCTGATGACGTCATCACCACAACAATTTCAACCAATCAGCGGGGGTGTGGGGGCGGTAGCCCCCATGTGACGTCATGTCAACGGTTGCGACGCAATGATTTTATGAAGTAAACAGTCCCTCAGGAACTTCTTATCCGTATATTGGACTTGAGCCGAGACTCCTTGGGCGAATCTAGTTTAACATTGAAGCAATGGAACTGCACCGAGGCTCCTCACAACTCGCCGACACAAGTCTCTTCTTGCCTCGTCAGAAATTACGAGCCATTCGGCGTAGAAAACGAGAGCCTCGTCGTAATAGGAACCATCAACGACGATTTATAACCTCTAATTGATTATATAATTGTCCAAAAATGGCTTGAAACGCCGAAAGTGGGCGAAACTTGAGTTCCTGGCACCTCTACAACTTCGCCGTCACTTAACCACTCTCGTGAGAACTAAGCATTACTTCCCGTATAATTGTAAGGACATTTTCTGAAATCTGCACAAGTTTCTGTTGCAGCGAAGTCCATACATAATTATTATATAATTCAGCAATTCTGCAGAGCTTTTGTAGTTTTCTGTGGGTCTGCAATTCTGCACAATTCCTGTAAAATTCTAAAATTTTCTGAAATTGCTCACTTTTGTGGAACCTACATAGTTGTCCAATAAATATCAGAAGTGGAGACATTTGCTGAGTAAGTGGAGAATACAAAGACAATTTTTCCATTTTACCAATTTGGTCTTCTCCTCACATGGCTTAAAATCGACAAAAACCCTGCCAAGTATTATAGAGAGAGAGAGAGAAATTCTTTATTAACGTGGAAAAAATGGGCTCACATTCTGGCCCCCAGCCCTCTTGGGCTTACAATTCACTTCAAAACAATAGTACATCAAAATATCAGAATTTTCGTTGAATAATAAGTAGTCTGTCTGAGAAAAAAATGCCGATCCATCTCTTCGCTCTTTATCTGTCTAATTATTTATGGTTAGGCACTTGGTACAGACACTTAAATCTGTATGCATGGCCGATGCATGGGAGACACACGTGTGCATAAGATGAAGCAGGATAAAATGTGTTTTGCAATGTCCTACGCCTTTCTTCTGCAGAGATTCAATAATGAACGCCTTGGACTGATGTTGAATCGAATGTCGTGATTTGTACAAAAAAAAATAGAAAAATTTAGATTTCAGTCATAATCGAGACAATCTTCGACTCTATTATCGTCTTTATATTCATAGTGGAATGTAAATCGTGCACAAACTTTATGGTAAGACAATTTCTGAAGTAAAAGTCAGAGAACAATGCTCTTGGCATGGATTAAAAGAATGTTATCAGCTTCCTGTTCATTAGTCTCATGGGTTTCACAGAGGAATTGTTTGGGCAATGAGCAGCAAAGCGGGGGGATCCAGAAAATTCCGGTGGGGGGGTCTATCGGGCTATCGTGTCGCGAAACGCATAACTCGCAACATTACGTGACTGCATACTGATAAAGTTAACATGTAATGCATTTTGGTCTGGTGGGGGGGTACATCCCCCATCCCCCCCCCTGCGTCCGTCCCTGCAGCAAAGTGACAAACAATATTTCTCAGTTAGAGCAGTGAACTGTTGTTGACCCCAAAAGTCATTTTTTGTAACAGATACATATATTCAAGTCTCAAAATCAATTTATTGATATCAAATTATCAGGAACATCAATGGTGACATACATAAGGTCAAAGTCATTATGTCAAAGAGGAGATCACCTAACACCTGTTGTTTACAACTTGCTAGGTTGCCATTGTCTGGGTCATGTACTGTAATTTTAGGCCAGACATATTTATATTTTAGTTTCTCGGATTGACTGACCCTGCAGATTTTCTGCTTATGAAAAAAATAATAATTGAACTTATCTGAGATTTTGTTAAATTGACATAAAAAAATTGATGTGACAGCTTTTTTTTTTGTCCTACCGAGTAGTACCGACCGACTCTAAAAAAAGTGCCTTGAGAAGATCTGAGAAGCTAAAGATCAGTAATGATTTGCCTTCGTATTGATGCAATGTAGGTCAAATGCAGAAGCTTCGACAAGTCTCTAAAATGCACCTACTGCGAGGTCAAGTGTGACTGTCTCTGAAAAAAGAAAAAGAAACATGATACATAAATTGAATCAAATTTGTTGCCAGCAGCAAGCACTTGACCGAGCATGACAACAACATTTTTAAAAAACATTTGCAAAGATACAAAAAACCGGCATTTTGTTGAAATTCAAGTCGTCTTGTGGATGCAAAAAGGCAAAAATAATTCCTAATTCTAGTCATTTCTGCGTTACATCAGTAGCCGGCAAGCTGAATTAATGCAGACAATTCCATTTTAGCAGACGACTCAATGTCTCGTTGGTTATTGGTTGTCCCTGTACTCAATGTCTGTAACATAAACTGCTGACATCATGGAATAGCGTGTACAAGTAAAACATAATCTGCAGGTTGCAGGACAGCATAATACTATTTACAGATTTCACTGACTCAATTTCATGTTTGGTTAAATCAAGTTCTAACCTATGTAAAATCAACCTGTATTTTTGGCAATAATATTAATGACAACTTAATATCAGACATGGTTATATCAACGTCAATCCACATTATACTGCTGTATGTGGTATTTATATCTCTATACAGACATAACTTTCTAAGATCTATAACTACACACAATTGATTGATTTGTAGAACAATCAAAAGATGGGTTACACAATATTCGGCGTTTCGCTCTTATCTTTAGAGTAAACATAATAAATCAATTACTTCTCTTGAACTTGAAGGAGTGTTCTTCATGTAGCATGCAGCTGAGTCCTTGTGTAGTTAGCTAAAGGATTTTGTGATCCTCCAAGGGAAATTTTATCAACAAATAAAACATTCTTTTAAAAATCGTAAATATGGATTGTATCTCCATTTTGCTGTATTGTCAATTTTAACAACTTCTGCCTGATGATCTGACTCAATTTTTACTAAAGCCAATTTCTTCCGAACATTTTGAGGGACAGTCTGATGATCTAAATGATGAAATTTACATTACAGCATTACAGTCAGGAAGCTTGATATGCAAAAGGAGTGGACTGTTGCACTATGAAAATGGTATTTTGTGACTCATAATAGCCAATGAAGTGTCCACAGGCATAACAATCATTTTGAGAAAAAAGCTTGTCACTGCACTTATTGAATTTATATATTTATATATGTATTGTATGTATACAGCATATGTTTAGCAATGTAAGCTTTTTGTAAGAAATTATAATGCCTGTGGAAGTGTCATCTTCTCTGCATTCAACACAGAAAGCATAGAGGCTGTTTAACTAGTCATGATCAAGAGAAGGCATTTGATTTGTCATAACTGATTTTAGAGTAAAAATCAGATGCATAATCCTTTCATTTGCCTGTCACCAACAAGCGGGATAAGTCTCCTCAAATCAAATTAACATTGAAAGTATTGGGTATGATCATGACATCAGCATGATGACATGTATACGAAGTGCCATTTTCACAACACAACAGTCCACTCCTTTTGTCGATCAAATTTCCTGGCTGTAAGAGTGTATTGCTGATACAATCATGTTTATACAATCATGTTTACGCAGAATTTGATCAAAACATTTTCCGAAAAAGAATTAGGTGCTGATAAGGGAGGAGAACTAGCCTTTTATAACAGACCTTGCAAGCATGAAGAATCCCAAACTTACAATAATAGCTACCATATACTTCATAAAGTGCATGTATTCCATGGTCATGATTGTTTGTTTGTTTGTGTTTTATGCCTCAGCAGCACCTTAGTGGGCTATATCGAGGCAGGCGATCGCCGTATGATGATGATGAGAAGACTGTGAGTCTGGTACATACCCTATTAATTCAGGGATGCCCAGGGTCTTTCAGTTGCCCCAGCATAGAACACTGGATACAACCCGCCTCCATTTAATGTCCCATGGGCTCGGACTAAATTGAGCCATGGTCATGATTAAGGGCCATTAAGAGTGTATTACTGATACAATCATGTTCACGCCGAGTACAACAAAACATTTTCCGGAAAAGAATAATGTTAGGGACACCTGAACTTTATCATACTTTCAATTGATCGAAGATAATACATGTCGTATTTCACCTTGGTATAAATTATCAAAAGACGCAATTCCAGTAGCCAACACTCTAAAAAATTTCAGACAAAATTGGTTTTTACAGCTGCTTGCAGCCTGTATTACGAGAGGAGTTTCAGGAAAACTTATGACAACTGCCCTGGTCGTGCTGTTTCACCTATGTCATTAAAACTTGGCATGCAGTCTGAATAGAATATTATCTTGCTTCCATCAACTTTTGGTAAACTTCTGTGACAACAAATTTTTATTTTCTCAACTAAAAAGCTAGTTTTTCCCGCGAAATTTAAATGATTGTACAGAGTGTGCTGCTGCACTAAAAGTGGCAGCATCAGCAGCAGCTCAATGCCAGGCAGAGCTTGTGTTCACAAATGTATAGGAAGTAAAGGAAGATAGGAAGTAAAGGAAGTAAGGAAGTAAGGGAAGGAATGAAGTAAGGGAAGGAAGGAAGTAAAGGAAGGAAGGAAATAAGGAAGGAAATTTAAGGGAGGAAGGGAGGAAACAGGGAAGGAAGGATGGATGGATGGATGGATGGATGGATGGATTGGATGGATGGAATGGATGGATGGGATAGATGGATTACATAGATGGAATATATGGATTAGATAGATGAAATAGATAGATTAGACGGATGGAATAGATAAATAAGATAGAAGGACTAGATATATTACATAGATGGAATAGATAGATTAGATAGATGGAATGGATAGATAAGATAGATGAATAGATTAGATAGATGGAAGAGATGGAATAGATGGAACAGATGGAATCGATGGTTAGAAGGATGGATAGGATATATAGATAGATAGATTGATTGGAATGATTGATACTTTTACTTATATATCTACAAGCAGCTGTTAAAGTGCTTGCACGTTATTTTTTAAATTCAAAATGGTTTTTTGAAAAACCGAATTTCAATGCAAAAAACCAACATGGATTTTTTTTTAAAAACCAAAATCCAAAATCCAACATGGATTTTTTTAAAAATCCATGTTGGTTTTTTGCATTGAAATTTGGTTTTTCAAAAAACCATTTTGAATCTAAAAAACCAATTTTGTCCCGACATTTTTTCGAGTGAATAAACGATAAGTGATGTATTGTTAATCGTTAAGATACCATGTGACTACTACTGAACGTGTCAACATGTCTCTGGAGAGTCATTGTACCTTTGTCGAATGATTTAATGGGGTCTTTGGATATTAGAAGGTTTAATTATTTGCGGTAGAGCGCTTGGATTTACCCGGATCTATACTTTGTATGATGGTTTGAAAATTTATTTTTTTTCAGTCATAATGGCACCGGGTGTCCAAATGTACCCTATTGTTCGCATTAGACGCCCCCGGTGGGTAGATGTAATGATGAGATGGGCGATTAATAGTTTTTTGCATTAAAAAAGTAATATTTTGATGGAATTTTGATGAAAATTGGTTCTTTATGAGGGGGTTGGGCTTAAATCCAGTATGTATTCCAGTGTGCGGTGTATTGAATTCGCTTTGACTACTGACTTAGTACAGGCGCTGCATATAATGTGAACAAGGAACCACCCGTCAACTGTCCAATATCTGAACAACATCTGGCGGTTATGATACTCATAAAGATTGGAGAGTACCTGTAAAACCATTTAAGGGATTTTTAACCAAACAAAAGTGCAGCAGTTGTAAAGTTTACAGTGCTTGTCCCAGATAATTACTGTGTTCTGTATTGTCTTTCTATTTCAGTCGTCTTTCTTCGTAAATCAGTTGTGTTATACCATTCGAGACCTCTATCAGCCAATCACATGCCAGTATTTCAGGGAAATCATTCTCCTATTCTTTGCTGTCCACTTATGCTCATGTTTGACTGTTTGAGTGTTTGTCTCATGGTATAAGCCAGTTATTCACCATGGGATCGGGAATATATGTGTTTATATCACCTCGGCCTAAATCCATTGGGTGGTAAATCACATATTCCCCATCTCGTAGTGAATAACCTATACTAGTTTGTTGAGACTATGCACTCTCAAGTTTACCGTATTCTTTTGATATTGTATAATCATATTTCATTGTAAATTTTATTTCATTGTAAATTTCAGAATGAAGATGATCCCTTGACAACAAAACTTTAACAGGCAGTTTCTACTGACCTCTTGTTGACTTTTGACATGAAAATGACTGCCTCTAACATTGAGGAGGATAAGGTAGGCCTAAAAAATCACAATTTTGATCACTTGTTTCAAAGTTTTAATGCCATGGAAAATACAACAGCAAACCATGATAAACTATATATATCTGTCGGGTTTCAATGAAATTGTGGCGATTGTGTGAAAATCGTTGTATTTTCATAAATTTTCAGAAATTTTTACATCATCAAACTATTTTTGAATATTGATATCATGATGATCCAGCTATCAAGAAACCTTTAACTGTGGCGTTGCATTAAGTGTTAAATAGTTTTCAAAAACGTCTTTCCTTTGACGCCCAGCAGGAGGAGGAGGAATGGGAAGAACTTCCGCCAATTCCACCAGATGGCGGCTGGGGTTGGGTGGTCGTCATGGCAGCGCTGTTTTGCAACATCATCGTAGATGGCGTCTGCTTCAGTTTCGGAATCTTCCTCATGGAACTCCAAAAATTCTATGGAGAGGGAAAAGGGAAAACAGCTTGGGTCGGTTCGCTTATCCCAGGGATGTACTTGGGCACAGGTAACCATAATAATGATATTTGTATTAAAGCTATTAAGTCCGCATGTTTAAAAGACTGTCTATGGATAGTTAAACTCACTTAATAATGAAATACATGCGATTCTGTTTCTTGAAATTGTATACTCAGTGGCGGATTCAGATTGGGTCATCTAGGGGGGGCCGGGCGTGTTTCAGCATTCGTGGGCCTGCATCGCCCCGTATTTTCTTAAAAATACTACTATTAATCTCAGTGGTCTAGAGGGGGCCCGGGCCCCCTAGGCCCCCCCTGGATCCGCCACTGATACTATACTTATATATCTATCAGTATATGATCTATAACTGCAAGTCAAATTTTGCATAGAATCGGCGGACTTTCAGGTTTTAATATTATGTGCAAGGAGAATTGGAATATTACTTCACCTACCTCTTGTCTCATAGGTGAATATTTGTGTAATCTGAAATATATTTCATTTCAGGACCATTGGTCAGTGCATTATCCAACAAATTTGGTTGTCGCATCGTTACAATAATTGGAGCGATATCTTCGGCATTCTTCTTCTTCTTGAGTACTTTCTCCCCAAACGTAGACACTCTTATATTTCTCTATGGGGTAATGGGAGGTAGGTACAACTTATTATTAAGGCTATTGTACACAATGTTACTTTATTAATCCTGGCTATGGATGTGTCATGTAAAGCTATTCCTAGACGATGCACACTACCTACCTGATAGATGCGCAGTTGTGCACCTCTTATTCCAAATTCTACTTGAACTGCATGTGCCATTTGGTTGTTTAGTATGTTTGCCTGAAAGTTATCTGGCCAGAACAAAAGCTGCTGCATATTTAAGATGGTTTGCTCCATAGCTAAATGACTATTTTTATGAAGTGGTATGCAAAATAACTTCAGTTCAGCAAGGTCAAATGACCCCCCACTATTTCCACTAAAAACACTTCCAGATAGTGACAACTATAGGGTTTTGACAAGCGTACTATCATATATTTTGTGTGTTAAAACATTTTGACAGTTCCACATAATTATAAAAGACATTTTAGGTAAGCAAATATTTTAAACATATATCACAATTTTTCAGTGATTTTTTTCTGACTTGCACTTGTAAAAAGTAACATTTCTTTAAGGTGAAATGATCTCCTATGTAAAATTGTAAATCAATGTACCCGTTTTTTCATCAGTCTAGTGTGTTTCTTTGAACTTAATTAGGTAAAAAGTGATGTCAAAGTTTATCTCCGGTCTGTGTGATAATTTCAATAGCACAAAATCAGATAAATCATTAGCTGTTATCAATGTGCCATGCAAACTTATTCGAACAGATCAAGGATTGGAATTTAATGACATTTCTGATGTGTGAAAAAACGCCTTATCTTAGTCGAAGGTGTAAATCACCTGGTGTGTTTGTCAAAATTATCAAAAAAGGTTAACGCAAAACATGTTCACCATCAGCTGTTCAGATAAGGCTAAGAACTTAAGCTAACTTAGTATGCCTGGCCTAACTTCAGATAAACCAATTATGAAGTTTTGACAAGTGCTATTCAAAAAGTGATGATTTATCGAATTGATATCGCACAAAATGAAGCGTTATGTACTACTTTTCCGGCAAAGGTAAATAAGCGGACATTTCTTGACCCCGATATTGTTCAAAATAGGATAAAATAATTGTTTGTCAGTTGACTGAAATAAAAGGTCAATCCGTCGGAATGTAATTTTTAAGAGGTTATGGAGTCAGGGAATGCCCCCCCCCCCTTTCTTCTTATCACCTATTCAATTCAATTCAGAAATTGTTATTAAGGTGATGTGTGAAATTTTACAAATAATATTCAACAATAGCCTGTGAAGATTGGATAAAAATACCATATGGTTCACACCATTAGGTTCATTATCGAAGAGGTTTTTTTGGGGGGGAGAAGAGGGGAGGGATCGTAATTTATTTTGATCAAATTTTGGTTCCCATAGTTGCCCAAATTGACAACAGAAGGTTGATCGAAACAGATGAACAAGTCAAAAATTACTTTATATACATTCCTGCTCATAAATATGGAATAATTTTTTGGAAAAAAAGTGTTAAATAAATTTAAATTTCAGAGTGTGAATGTAAGCAAGGTCCATTATAAAGGTCAAGACGTCTTCTCTAATCACTCTTTGAAAGCTTTTACTACATTTTTTGCAAGAATTTTTAATTTTTGGTTTAATGCGCCTCACCCTAAAAAACCCCCTGAATTTCCATATTTCGTGCCGCTGTACCTTTTCCTGGGGTTAACACTGCAGCATGTGTTTTAAACTACAGCATGTTCTTCCCTTTTGCAGTTATTGGAAGTAGTCACCATTGAATCAGACCATCATGTGCTCCAGCAGAAATTGCGGAAGTTGTCAATTTCAATGGAGAATGTTGAAGTATTCCATATTTATGAGCAACGGTGTACTTCCATCTTTGATGCTAGCTCAAAATAAATCCAAGGAGTTTACGTATAACTGAACGATCTACATAGTATTTGACTAAATACACCTCTTAGAATTCCTATCAAAATACACCACTTGACTTAATAGACACACTTCAATAATGCATGGGAGCTAACTTGGAATGGCCTCATTTCTTGTCCATGTTTACAGAAAGATGCTTGACCCTTCATGAAAGTTGACAATGCCATTTGAGTGTTTTGAGAACACACATTATAATAGGTGAAGAGGAGATATCTGATATGCTATAATAATTTACCAACTTAATCTATGTCATTCGATTTCTTGAAAACCAGGATCAATTAGGGATCTACACCGGTTCGATAAATACTGGCCGTACCGATACAGTCTGGTCGGTTCCCTAACCGGTTTTCAAAGCTACACTTTCGGTTCGGTTCAATAATGCTATATCCAGCTAAAAAAGTTGTTTTATTGCTGAGATTTGACAGAAAATATCCACAAAATCATGAAATGAACTTGAACACTGTGTCATCGTGACGTCCGCTCTGATGCGAGATCGACTTTCCAGGCCAAAAATTTGGTTTGTGGGGATGCGGATTCTAAAATGCGCATCGGATCGAATTTGCGGACCGACAGTACGAATCGTCTATCGATCAAGTGTATCGATGCTACTTATCGTATCGAATGTCGGCAACGATATAGAGCCCTAGCATCAATAATATTATTATATATCCAAGTATAAGGTTGGAAGATGGTTAGGGGAAGGTAGGGTAAGGTGGGACATTTTAAATGGTGATTTGCTTGACGAGCTTCATAATTGTTGCCATTCATAGAAGAAGCCTGAAATTATTAGTGGGATATCCATGCAGGTAGGGTTGTCTGAAGGGGGCGGGGTACATATTTTTTGGCATTCGCGGGTTTGCATAATCACAAATTCAGTTTAGTGGAGGCAAATTATCGTTTCAGACTTCAGGTTGCCCACCACATGCTAAAATTTTTCCGTTTTGCCCATTACCTTACCAATGACACTAAACCACAAGTTACTCCTTCTCGGATTGAGGCCCTGGATGGAGTTTGGTGTCCCCGCTCCTTGGTCATTTAACTTCTGAATTCCCTGTCCCTCATACCCACCGCGTGTCGGCCGTCTCCCATCCAGAGCTTTCCCAATTACAATTATAATTTACTATTTGTAACATAATAATTATTTTCTGTTTGCAGGAATCAGCCTCGGTCTCATGTACTTACCCTCAATTGTGATAGTAGGATTTTATTTCGATAAGAAAAGGGCCTTGGCCACCGGTCTGGCGGTCTGTGGATCAGGGATCGGTAAGACACTTGAAACTTATTCTACAGTCTACACTCTCAGAAAACTTCCTTTTTCTTTCATTTCAATAAAACCGGTTCAATATACTATGTGGTTCCATATAGTACATGGATGTCGGAAAAAAAAGGTTCAATCCAGGGCTAAGAGATAATCAAGGTT
Organism: Platynereis dumerilii; assembly: GCA_026936325.1. NCBI lineage: Eukaryota > Metazoa > Annelida > Polychaeta > Phyllodocida > Nereididae > Platynereis > Platynereis dumerilii. The sequence continues at coordinate 61,887,906 of JAPTHN010000004.1, read as the reverse complement.
CTGTATGAATATTCTCAGCATCATAGTAAGTCACAGAACCTTCAAATGGAACCTCTAATCTTCTAAGATCTGAGGTTGGTTGTTGGTATGATTAATTCTCACAATTTTTCTCTGCAGGAACAATGCTTTTCGCCCCTCTTGGCCAAGCCTTGCTGGAGAATTACGGTTGGCAAGGATCGTATTGGATTATATCTGGATTATTGCTTAACGGAGTAGCATGTGGCGCAGTGTTCAGACCCCTAGAGCCAAGATTGGTAAGAACCATGAAAATGTGGGCTCAAGTAAAAAAAAAAAAAGGATGTAGACACCATATATTATGTTTAAATCATTCTGTGAATGATATCTTACGATGATAAATTGATTATGCTGTGAGTCATATTGTAAATAGCCCTACTAATTCTGTGAAGCTTGCTGTGAATCATGTTGATTATTGTAGATAATAATGTAAATCATAATGTGAATCATACTGCAGATCTTATTGTGAATCGTACTGTGTATTACACTGATACTACCGCCTCTTGCCACCTCCTTGCAACCTTGATATACAAACCCTTACCCCTGTTTGCCCTGCTTTACATTTCTGTGCCACTGTAATGGTTTAGTTTTTGGTTACTAACTGATTATCTAACAGGAACTAATTATACCAATTCAACAGTTAATAGTTGATCTACTTGATTTTAGGTGCGCCGACGACCAGAAATCGAACTTCAAACAATGGAACAGATACCACAAAGTATTATCATGCAAAAGTTGATAGCAGAAAAAAACCGCCAAAGAACTATTAGTACAGGTTCACTGGATGGTACGGTGATCACAAGAGAGAATAAATTAATCAAAGATCCTGAGGATTTGAGAAACACGGTTTTAAAATCAATGGCCTTAGAAAGATTGGAAGAGGAGACTCCAGAAGATTTGCATAACAACGGCTCTGAGCCAAATATAGCTGCGGTTGCTACGGGCGACATGCTTGGCAACGGTAATATGGGAAGCAGTAAGATAGAAGACGTCAGTGCCCCTGTGCAACCACAAGGGTATAGTGCTAAGTCACTGGATTACATGTCCGGGAGCTCGGACTCGAGTAAGTTTGTGAGTCGTGTAAGAAGTGAGTCCTCAGTCAGTCAAGGGGTCCCGCACAGAAGAGTACGGACGGTGTCTACTGGAAGCGATGGCGCCCCTCGCAGTGGAGAGTGGAAAAAAGGAGAGACCGGAAGTATAACGTTACTTGCTCCTCCAAAGAAAGTAAGAATAAACATATTCGGTTTGAATTAATTGATTATTACCATTGGGGAAATATGAGTGATTAATTTCAACTTTAGAAAACATCAGTGACATCACATGATGCAGGGACAGCAGGAGGAAAGATGTGGATCGGATTGCTCACTATTGAGCAGTCAGGTATAGTTACATAGTTACAGAAACTTTTATCCCTTGTTAGGCCAAGATTGCATTAGATTTGCATCGTTTCTCCTGCTTTGAATCACGAGATTCTTGTTTGTTATTACTTGTGCACTATTTTTTGTGTAAATAGGCTTTGGGGCGTACCTTTTCTGAGACTTTTTTTAAATTTTAAATATAAACCTGTAACTGATACTTTAGCAATGGATAACAATACAGTTTCGTTACCGAAATTGATTATCAACCGAACATGCGTTATGTCAGAGAATTTACAAAAATATTGCTCCTGAAACTATGATACCTGTGTCTAACTTCAGTATTTAACCCTCCTACTGTCCACAGGGGCTTCAGATGTCCCCCCCTATAACTTTGATACTCCATCTTTCAAACACCAATTGACTAAAAAGTTTAAGAGTGCATGTAATCCGTCTTTAGTTGAAAAGTAATGTGGTACAAATAACATTTTCAATATCCCACAGTAAGTCCACTGTTAATTGCTGCTGACCAAAACATCGGATGAACGGTCCGCAGGGGCCTCCGAGCCCCCGTTCTCTGCCCATTTCTTCCATGTCCTATAATCATGACAGCACCACATTCAAAATTGTAAATCATAATTTTGTTTGTAGGCAGCAAGACCAATGTACCGCCAGGACATCTTCTACAGCGGAAGTATCGCTTCTATTCCGGAGTACAAATCAATGTCAGACATGCAAACTTACGTAGCTAGTATAACGAGCATTCCGGATATAGGGAGGGCGGAGGAGGATGAGTCCTGTATGGGTCCGGTTTTGGACGTCCTGCGGAACATGTTCGACTTGTCCATTTTTAAGGAAATATCCTTCATCTTGCTGTGTATATGCAGTACGTTCGCCATGACAGGTACGTGTTGTCACTCTTTTTTGCCTAAACATAATGAAAAGTTAATGGTTCCATTTCGGCCGTTGCAACACCTTGCTGTTTTTATTTAATCTGCTTCCTAACTGCTTCCTGCTGGAATACCCCTCTCTGATTGGTCAATAGACAGGAAGTAGGACTTTTCACTGTGTTACCGAGGTTGGTCATGATTCTCAATATCACCAAAAAATCAGAAAAAAAAATTAGAAAAATGTTGATACCAGTCACTACCATGACCAATTTCGGTAACAGAAAGTACTATTATCGCCCATTTATTTTCTTAGTGCTAATTATGACAACCCGACTGTATGCTTGGTCAGCTTGGCCCATACGCCACAACACAGGTGCCACTAAAAAGAGATCAAAAGCAACATTATAATGGAAATTTCCATCCCAACATGACACATGCTGCAGTTCTACAATGAGATTGGCTGCATCGAGAGAGGTCACAACCATTCCTTTAATCTTGGTTAGGGGCCGACCAGAAGATAGTTGGACTTTACCCTCGGAACGAACTTTTTTTTTCGTTCGCGGCGCGTCGACGAACAATTTTTTCGCATGCATTCCCACGACAAACTTTTTTATCGTAATTTTAACATTGCGGTACCCTAGCTAAAGGTAGAAACAAACTTTTTTTTTTATTTCCATGTGCTGAACAAACTTTTTTTTCAGTGTCAAGTGGGAAACAATCTTTTTTTTTCACCAAATATCCATAGCCCCCCCCCTCCCAAAGGTCATCTGGTCGGCCCCTTAGACCGTATAAGTCTACAAAAACAAAAATCTGCTACCCAAGATGGCTGCAAACCAAGAGGACATCACTGCATTTCGTGATCATGACCGAAGTCAAAAGCGTGATCACAGCTAGACTATATACACAACAAATTCATTCTTGTATCTCGATCAGATTATCAGTACATTACAATGTAGCTGTAGATGGTTTAGTCTGGGCAGATCAAGATGAACAAGAACCATGCTGTTTCAAGCCATTAAGCGGAAGTGCTTTATTTAATCAACAGGTGGCGTGCGTGCATACAAGACTGGACTAGAGCTCCACCTAGCAACTATATCTTACATTTCCCTTTCTTTACAATTTTTAGAAGAATAAACGTACAGTTTTCAAAAATTTGTAAAATTTATATTTACAATAAAATCTTGAAATCTAAATCTGAGGGAAGGCTATCTTTACTCTTGAAGCTAGAAACTAGTTGCACAAATTGCAAATAACTAATTATAAAGATTAACTCTATAAAACAGCAACTTTACAAGTCTAAGAACTTTAAGTATATATGTATAACAGACTAGTAATACACTAAGTCCAATTTAAATTTAAATCTGATTAACTATTCAAAATTACACTTATAAATTGTCATGAACTCTAAATGATAAAGTATGTGTAATACAATCGAAAATACACAAATCTAAATCAAAGTTTGAACATATTAATTATACTCTTTTAGATGTTTGTAATATAATACATACAAGTTTTTGATCAAATTGACAATTAAAATAAATATGAGTACACCATTGAATTAAATCAAGAAATTATCAGTTTTCATAAAGTCTTTTAAAAAAATACAACTTCATAAACATAATACAATACAAATATCATACATATAGAGGGATCACAGGGGTAGACTACCCTCACCCTTTGACATATGGGTGTGATTCTAACCCATTTTGTCACAAATATATCATAGCACAGATTTCAGATCTTCATTTGGTATCATAGTCTTTAGTCAAGTGTGATGGCAGCTTGATATTTCTTCCCGAGCGAGTGGTGTATTTCGGGCTGGAGGGGGATCCAGTGGCAAATTTGGCTGGTTCGAGTATGCGAGGGGGGGTCGATTTCGCTTTAGTGGGGGTACTTGGTCTTGGGGCGATAGATGTAGGTTCACGCAACTCTGAACTGGGGTTTTCCTCTGGGATCGACTTCTGATACTCTGTGCTTGGGGTTGTCACTCCTGTCTTCTGTCTGATGTGTAAGCAATTACGACGGTAATCTTTGCCTTTGCTTTTGATCAGGTATGATCGGTCAGACAGATTGGCTGTTACAGTTCCTGGAGTCCACTCTTTTGCTGACTTTTTGGCTTCAGCTTAGCTCTGATGTCGTCTCCACCACTTAGTCTTGGCAATGGCTTAGCTCTTCGATCGTACTGCTCCTTGTTCTGTTGTTTCGACTTGATATGATGATCGATTATTTTGCGGGCAGGTACTACTTCTGGAAACAGTTTGGACGTTTTTCTGGTCAGAACAGTTCTGAGGGATCTCGAGTTGAGTTTCTGAGATGCTGAGTAACCAGACTTATCTGGGGTGTTTCTGTGTTCCATGATAGCTTGATATGGATCATCTGACTTCTTCAAGATTGCTTTCACAACTTTCACAGCTGCTTCTGCAACACCATTTCCATTGGAATGATGGGGGCTGGATGTGTAGTGGTGGAATCCCCAACTTTCTGAGAACCTTTTGAACTCAGAAGAGGCATATTGAGGTCCATTGTCACTGATTACAATTTCAGGCACTCCATGTCTAGCGAAAATGGTCTTCATTTTGTTGATAACTTCCTCAGCTGTGCTTTCTTGGACCATTTCAATCTCCCAGTACTTTGTTAGATTGTCAACAATAAGTACATACTCATCACCATTGGGAGTGCTGAACATGTCTGAAGAGCAAATTTGCCAACGGCGTTTGGGAACTGGTTGACTCTTCATGGGCTCTCGACAGTTGCTGGGTTTGTTAGCCTGACAGGCTTCACAATCCTGGCACATTGCAGTGATGTCATTGTGAATGGAGGGCCAATACAGACTGTCTCTGGCTTTTCGGATGGTCGCTTCAATTCCAAGATGTGACGCATGTAATTTCACCAGCATGTCACTGCGCAGTGTTGCTGGAATCATCACTCTGATTCATCTGTAGATTATTCCATCCTAGGCTGAGAGTTCATCACGATACGGCCAATAAGTTTGAACTTCAGGCTCAACGAGCTTCTTATCTGATGGAAAGCCTCTAACAATCTGGGTCATCAGCATTTGGAAGGTGACATCGGCTTCCGTCGCCTTTCGAACTTTGTCTAGTGTGACGTCTCCTACGTTGTGATACAAATCTGGAGCAATTTCTTCGATTTCAGTGATTAACTGCTGCTCAGCATTTAAAGTAAAGATCTCTATTTCACTTAAGTTCTCAGTTGACTGTGTTCTGCTTACAGGTGATCTGAATAGATGACCACTTACGAACATTTGACTGACTGTCTTGTAGATTACTTTCAGCTTGCAGCGCCGCAATCGGAGCATCATACGCTGGAGTCTCATCGGTGCTTGGTTTATCGATTTCCGTAAGATCGTCTCCAAGGGCTTGTGGTCAGTGTAGGCAGATATATTAGCCTTTCCGAAGAGGTAGGCGTCAAACCTCTGGCAGCCAAATACTAAGGCAAGACACTCTTTTTCAAGTTGTGAATATCGTCTCTCAGTGTCGGTCATTGTACGATTGCGTAGGTGATGGGTCGTCCTTGCTGCGTTAACACCGCGCCTAATCCATATTCACTTGCGTCAGTTTCAATCGATACTTCATCATTGATATCGAAGTACTTGAGGCAAGGAGTGCTGCTGAGATTTTCTTTAAATGTCTCTAATACCTCATCATGGTATTTTGACCATAGGAACTGCGTGTCCTGTTTAGTCAAATCTCTCAACGGCTTCGTGATCTCGCTGAGTTGTGGTACAAACTTGGATAAGTAAGTGACCATTCCAAGTAGACGTCTCGTTTCTGCTTTGTCATTAGGACGCGGCATCTTCTTAATGGCTGCGACCTTTTCAGGGTCCGGCTGGAGTCCATCGCTGGTAGGTACATGTCCATGATACTTAACGCTGTCAAGGCGAAACTTTAGCTTGCTCATGTTAAGCTTGAAATTGTGCGAACGACATCTCTCCAGAAATTGCACAAACACTTGATCATGATCAGCAATGGCTTCTTCAAGGGTTTCACCTTGTCCAACAATAATACAGTCATCAGCGATTGCATAAACTCCTGTCAGGCCATCAATTATTTCCAGTACTCTTCTCTTGAATTCTTCGGGTGCAGATGAGATTCCAAACGGAAGTCTTTGCCATGAATATCTTCCGAAAGGAGTGTGGAATGTCGTCAACTTCGACGACTCTGGATCCAACTGGACTTGGAGAAATCCATCTTTGGCGTCACACACTGAGAATACTCTAGCTTTACTCAGTTGGGGTGTGATGTCATCCAGCGTGGGCATCCTAAACTTTGGGATCTGCACATGTCTATTCAAGGCCTGGGCATCCAAACAAATTCTTAATTTCTTGTTGGGCTTCTTTACATAAACAGCGGAGCTCACCCAATCTGTTGGTTGAGTCTCTTTTCTCAAGATTCCTTCCTTTTCCATTTCAAGGAGTCGCTGTTTAAGTTCTTTCTGCATGGCTACAGGAACCGTTCGTGGGGCATCCTGTACAGGTTTGGCATCGGGCTTAAGTTCAATTTTATAATTGCCTATATTTCCGAGTCCTTCAAACACATCATGATAATCTTTGATCACATCTTCCTTAGTGAGCTGTGTCTGAGATGTGATTTGATTCACAAGTAACTCCTGGTTAACTGCGATTAATCCAAGTTCCTCGGAAAGTCTTCCAGACAATAACGATGAGGCTGCATCCTCTATCACAAGGAACGTCGCATTCCTAGTTTTGTTATTAATCTTTATCTGAAGTTCAATCTTTCCGAGTGGGGTGATTGTGCTATCTCCATAAGCCTTCAATCTCGTCTTTGTTTGTTGCAGAACTGCTTCCGATTGAATCTGCATCAAATCTTGCTTTCGAATACAATTTACTTCACTTCCATTGTCAATTTGGACAGTCAAATTGGTCCACTCGTTTTGACTCTTAAGTCGAAATTCAGGCTTAACCATGTACTTGGTCCTATTTGTCTGGCGGACACAAAATACTTCATGGTCAAAATCGGAGTCATCATCTTCGCTCTGTTCAGAGTCATCAGCTGCAATTTGGTGAGACTGCTTCGGTCCTCTCTTGTAGCTTCTTCGTGACTTCTCCTGACCAGACTTCTTCTTGAAATCTTTGACCTTCGACTTGAAATCTTCATCACTTGCCTTGCACACACTGGCAAAATGGTTATTTCTACCACATTTGGTGCATTTCTTTCCATAGGCAGGGCATTGTCTTCTGGCATGAATATCTCCACAGTAGCGGCATGGATGTTTCTGTTGCTTACTTTGTCTCTGCTTCATGATTTTGTGAACTTCACTGGCATCACCCATGACTTTTAACTGCTCCTGCGTACGCTCGACGGCACGGCAAATCTTTAATGCATCATCCAAGTCTGGGCTGTCATTTTCCAGTAGCTTCTCTCTCGTTGCGACACTCTTTATGCCGACAACTATTCTATCACGTATCAACGAGTCTTTAATTTCACCATATTCACATGTCTCAGCTAATGATCTCAGACGATTTACATAAGCTTCAATGTTGTCGTCTTTCTGATCAGCAGTGTTGAAGCAATATCTCTCATATGTGATATTCTTCTGGGGCAAATAGTGTTCTCTCAGTGCTCTCAACAGTGCGGCAGGGTCATCAGCATTTTCATATTTAAGGTTCTTTGCAACGCTCCTGGCACCGCTACCCATGACTCTCTTCAGGGCTGCTAACTTAATTGTGTTATCTTCTTTATCCAATTTAGTAGCTATGGCCCAATCATTATAATCATCCTCAAAACATTTCCAGTTTTCAGAGAAATTACCACTTTTTGTGTTCATTGGCTCCGGTGGAGGCACATTGAAGTGTGCTTTGTTAGTGTTAGCTTGAGCCATATCGAATTTTCTTCACACAAAAAACTGTCACTCACTGTTCTGGTAAAGTCAATTTCACTCACACCACGTGGATTGCTCTGGGCTCTGTTTACAAACTGGAACGTCTGGCTTTTGGAGACTATTTCTTTGACTTCCCGGCTGGGCTCCTGCTCTGTCTTGGTCTCAAAATGATCCGGACATCCTACCGGACGTTTCTCCTTGCTGTGGGCGCTTGACAGTTCTTTCTGACACCATGTAGATGGTTTAGTCTGGGCAGATCAAGATGAACAAGAACCATGCTGTTTCAAGCCATTAAGCGGAAGTGCTTTATTAATCAACAGGTGGCGTGCGTGCATACAAGACTGGACTAGAGCTCCACCTAGCAACTATATCTTACAGTAGCACCGCTCAGAGCTTCTGGAATGTTAGCACCGCTTCTAATACTACCAGTGTTGGAAACAGATCTAATGCTGACAACCAATTTCAATGCAAAAAATAACGTGCACAAGGCACTTTAAAGGGCGCTCCTGTAACTCATGACACTGCAAGTTCTTGAAAACCAAAGAAACCATTAACCATCTAATCCATACACTGTTTCATTGTTTTCCTTCTATCTCTATGCCAAGCTGTCAGTCATGCTGTGTTTGAAGCAATGTTTCTAGGTTTCGACCCATCTATCTATCTTTCTATCTATCTATGTATCTATTTTTCTTTCCACATATTTTTCCATCCAACTTACTACAACACATTGATGAACCATGCAGAGGTGTTTTGTCCCAGTTGCTGACCTCTTGTTGTTTTGACAAATTCTCAGTGAGCTATAAATTTATCTGGTGTGGGAAACCCCCCTGAATGACATCACAGGACTCCCTCTTTCCAGTTTTTCTGGGATGCTTTTCCTGAGCCTCTAAAATGGTATTTAAACTATGTGCATGTCCCTGTCACTCAGGGAAAGTAACCTCAGGCACATCTGTAGAAGCAGCAACATTATCATAATGAAGTAAAGTCAGTTGAATATATAATTTTTCAAAGTGGCCAGCATCACTGATTGGTTGCCACGGAATCATGGTCTCCCCCCTCCCTGCCCCCTTCCTCCTTCCCTGACCCCCCACCCTCCCAAAAGACCACTTTCCTTCCACTCCCCCACTCCCAAGGTAGCAGAACTGCTGCACATGAATTTTAAAAGTTTGTAATTTACCACTTTCCAGAGAGAATTAATGCTGTCCAATACTTTGAGAATATTTTATTTTCCTGCCTGAGTGAGGTTCAAGTATCTCTCATTTATATAACTTAGACTTACTTAGTGCAAGAGGATATTTTCAGACTGTTGTTGCCAATTTCAAATAAATTGTGTCATGACCTGAAAAGACTGACCCCATGATGGCATGGTCAAGAGTTCAATCATCTGAGCAGGACAAACTAAGATTATCTGGGGGTTGCTGGATCTTCTTTAGGCTCAAACATGTCATAAGTAAATTGTAAAACATACCTTTATTCATATCTTATTTAGTAATTCCATGAAAATAAGCACAATCCACATGTAAGACATCAGAAGTTGGATAAATTTAAACACAATTCAAGCAACTGTCAAGTGGACTGAAAGTGGGTCACAGACAGTGGGTCACAGGCAGGCATGCATGCACAACAACTCCTTGGAGTACACTCTGGTGAGCATCTCTGGTATTAACCTCCCCCCCCCCCCCCCCCCCCCTCCTCATCCTATATATGGTCAGGTATGGCCAGTAAGTTTGAATGTGGAACCAGTAAGTTTGAATATGGAACCAATCAGGGTAGATTGCTCAGTTAAAAGTCAAGCCTTCTCATTTCCATGATGGCTAAAGTGAATATGCAAATTTCAGGGCCTCTGGAGCTGATTGGTTTAGAATCAGGCCCATTCCCACAGATGTTACAGAGCTTGCTTTTCTCAGAGTGGTCCCTGTAAAGTTGATCAATCCATTCTTGGCTTATATAATGCAATGTGTGAAGTTTTGAAGTCAATTGGAGCTGTAATTTGCCCATAAATCGACCCACAAGATTCTTCAGGATTTCAATGACATAAGGGAGCTCTCTTAGCAGAGAGCGCCCTAAAAACCAACATGGATTTTGAAATTTGGTTTTCCAAAAAACCATTTTGAATCTAAAAAACCAATTTTGTTGCGACACTTTTTAGAGTGTATTATTCATCCTGCAATCATTTTTTGTTTCAGGATTTTTCACGCCCTTCATCTACATTCCCGCCCTTGCAATGGAGGAACTGCAAGTCATGCCCAACAGGGCCACTTTTCTGCTGTCAATTTTGGGCATTAGCAACACCATCGGCCGAGTGTTATTCGGCTGGATCAATGACAGGTCAATTGCAAATTTTTTTAGCCGAGGCCCCGCGTCATGGCCAATGCCTATTGCAATCCTCCTCTAGTCCTCCTGCTGGAGGCTCTCCACTCAACCTTTCGTTCTGTATTTCTCAGCCAGTACACCTATTTCCTGGTCCAAACTACATTTGTGGCTGTCATTCAACATAAACTCAAGGATGTCACATTTCTATTACTGTCCACTTCCTATATCAAGAATTATATCCATTTGATGTGACTATGCTTCCAACATGCTGCTCTCTTTTCGGCATTCTTGCCGAAACTGGGCTGTTGAATGTTCAAGTCACTTGACACATTGACACTCCTTCCTATATCCTATTTCAGCATGAAAAAATCTGATAAATTAAAACTTGACTTAACTCAAAATTCTCCCAACTGAATTTTGTCTCTGCAGAGAGCAGCAAAAAAAATATTTCACTCACAAGTCAGTTGTTTTTTACTTCCAGACCCTGGGCAGACTGCCTGCTCATCCACAATGTTTCACTGCTAGTGGCAGGTGTCGCCACATGCCTTGTGCCGTTGATGAAGAGTTACGCAGTTCTTGTGGTTTACTGCATCATTTTTGGTAGCTGTATGGGTAAGTATTACTACTCTTACTTTTTGTGTCCGAGAGCAGGGCCTCGGGCCCTTTGTCGTCATCAACGGCATTGTCATGTCAAAGTTGGTGTGGATCGAAAAGCATTTCATAGATGACACTCAGGGAAATAGACTCAGACCAGACTGTAAAGAATAACATATTTTCATAATCCATGGGAAAATTTGAAATCAAAACATTTTGATTGGATGGCCAGTAATCAGTCACTTTTGAGACATTCCCACGGGAGGAGTTATCTCTGAACAAAAGAACCTATTTGCTTAGGGGAGACACAGACTCTCAAAGACCAGCCTCTTCTGATTTCTAATTACCATACTCGCCAACTTACTTGCATCTGATTGGTCTAGGGCAGGGCCAGTCTCAACAAATGTGATAAGGTCTTTCTTTATAAGGTGATAGATGCAAGAACCACCCGAAGATATGATGCCCGGTGTTTATACTGCTGCCAAAGATGCCATTGCTTTAATCTTTTGTCTCACTGCTCTTATAAATAGTAAACTATAATCCCCCGAATTACTCTTTGCTGTGCAGAATATTTCTATGAAGCATGTCAATCTCGCAAAATACCTTGGAATCACCATAACATCAGACTTTAGCTGGAACACCCACATCACAAACACTGTCAGCAAGGCCAGCAGGAACCTCGGATTCCTCAAACGCAATCTTCAAAGCAGGATACCATCCATCAAAGAGAGAGCCTACAAAGCGCTTGTACGCCCCCTCCTTGAATACGCACCAACAGTATGGGACCCCTTCACCAGTGGCAACATCAAGAAAATCGAAATGGTTCAACGGAGAGCTGCGAGATACGTATTGAACCGCCACGATAACCGCAGCTCAGTCACGAAGATGCTCGAAGAGCTCAAATGGCCATCACTTGAGAAGAGGAGGCAAGTCGCTCGACTCAGCATGCTCTACAAAGCAATAAATAACAAAGTAGACATGCCGAGTCACAAAGATTGTCTCATTCCATGCAAAAGGTCATCCAGCCGCACAAACAACAGCCTAGCCTTCATCATCCCCGACACATCACGATCATACATCAAGGAGTCGTTCTATCCCAAAACCATCCGGGAATGGAACATCCTCCCAGAGGAAATAGTCAGAGCTGACTCCATCGATTCATTTAAGAGCCGCCTGACTAATCATCTATGTGAATAGACAGTATCATAGACTCATCTGCTTTTAATAACCTGTAAATATGCACCAAGTGGATTTTACCAACCGATTTTATCACCCACGCATGCGCACCTGCACCCTCGACTGAGCCATCAGCAGTGATGTTGTTCGAGTATTACGAAGAAGAAGAAGATCTTCTTCTTCTTCCCTTTGGCCCTTCCGCCCGAGACATAGTGAGGCACACCACAACCTGAGATTTATGCTTCAGCCAATTACTAAAGATAGACAGATAGATAGACAGATAGATAGATAGATTGATAGACAGATTGATATATAGATAGAATGTAACTTTTAACAATTTATAGAGAGGTGTCAATGTAATGATCATATCCCATTGAGTTATAAGGGGTTATTAAATTGCTCGAGGACACGATGCATGCATTGTATGCTACAGTGCCGCCTGTAAGTATGTGAAACGCATGACATTGTGCCATTGCATCAATGCTAAACATCCTCAGCCTAACTGCTTGTGGAGGCATGAATTTTCATCGGATGAAAGGGAAACAAAGTGGGTTATAAAGGCCGATGTGTGAGGCAAGTGGGATAAAAATATCAGCCCATTTTCTTCGCTGTAGTCGGAGTTAGGTATGGGTCAAAGTCTTTGATAAGTAAGTGAACCACCCTTCCCTATCTTTTAACATTGGGCCTGCGTTTCACTTACTTATCAAAGACTTTGACCCATACCTAACTCCAACTACAGCAAAGAAAATTGGCTGCTATTTTTATCCCGCATGCCTCACATATCGGCCTTTATGACCAAATATGTTTTCCTCTCATCGGATGAGAATTCGTCCTTCCAGAAGCATTTTGATTAAGGATGTTTAACATTGATGCAATGGCACAATATCATGCGTTTCACTTACTTACAGGCGGCAATGTATTTTTCCTTTTTTTAATCTTGAGTAAGTGGGACTAAAACTCACTTTCACCAATAATCATCTCTCTGATGAGAGAACAATGAGTGCGAGTTATAAACTGGAAGTTTGATGAATATGGACATGTGGTACCAATTAATTCTACTACAAATTTAATCGGTTCAAATCCAGTATAAATACCTAATAATTCAAGAGTGTAGTAATGTGGCCCCCATGTGATATCATGGCTACAGTGGGGACGTAATGGGGAATGGTTATTAAAGACCAAAGAGTATAAAATGTCTCTGTACTTTTCCTTAAATATACATGTTGGACTTGAGCCATTTAATTTCTTCTGTCTGCATTTTTACAGCACTTCCCTGTTTCTTATGGCTCAACAAAATAATTTTAGGTGTTTTAATATTTGCTGTATTTTCATTTCAGCGGCCTATATTGCATTGCGATCCATCACTTTAACAGAGCTGTATGGCATCCATAGATTGTCCAATGCATTCGGTTTACTGCTGCTCTTCCAGGGCGTGGCCTCTTTGGTCGGATCTCCTATAGCAGGCAAGATTATGTTAACTCTCTATGTCTATTATAATTTTTTTAATATGATAGCAATAAGCCCGAGCTACCTGGAGTATGAATAGGAAACATGTATGGATTACTCAGATGCAGAAGGACCCCAGTTTCCCAGATATAACCTGGTACTCAAAGGAAGGGAGCAAGTGGTAGAGGCCTTGCAGGTGGTGCCCTCTTGTGTATTGTATATGAATCAGCTTAAAACTAATTATATTTTAAATATCATGTAGAGTTCCCACCAGGGCTTGATGAGGCAGTCTGCTGTGTTGTGTCTATAAATAGCCACTACCCTGCACTCCTTCTCTGGTCCCAGCCGATTGAAGCTACCCCAACACGGTAACACCTTGGCCCTTGGATGGGGTTGCAATCTTTAGATGAACTGTCGATCTAAAGATGTTTGCTGTTGGCAAAACGCATGACAGAAAAATATTAATTTATGTAAATAGAGGTGTGCTCTTAAATACTTTTTACACTTCAAACAAGTGGTCATTCTAAAAATATTTTTTGTGTGAAACGGAAATTTCTGTTTTTCTGTAGATCTCCTGTTGCCTCCATGCATTTATATCTTTAGGAATGTATATTACATATAAAATTAAAGAGAAAAGACACAAGATAACAAATTGTCTGATGCATTACATGGTGTTGAGATCCCAGAACCTGACCTGGCAAAGGGCAGAGGAAGTAAGCCAAAACAAACCAGAGTCAGGTGTAAGGAGGTGTGAGACTTAGGACTCACATGTGATGTTAAGGCCTTTAAGGACATCCAACCTTCCATCTCCTCCCGCCCTTTCTGTTATGTTTTAGCTGCCCTGAAAAAATACAAAGGCATATGTGAAAAAAGCCTCCAACTCCCTCCTGGATCAGAATAATTATGAAATTGCAAACAAATTGCTACACTCGAAGAATACAGAACAATTAAATCTGACAAGGAAAGAACAATGTATACACCACATATTGCACATATTCATTGTGGGAATTGACTTTTCTCCATTATTTGTTTTCAGGTATAATCTATGATGCAACAGAGTCTTACATGATATCTTTTATATCTTCTGGCTCGATGATGATAATCGCTGGGATAATAGCCCTCCCTTGTCGTCGAGTGGCCAACTGGCAACACAGAAAGCCTTCCGGAACAGTTGCTATGCGACTGCTGGAACAAGAGCTCGCTCTGGAGGAACAGAACAAAAACAATGCTGAAAATGCCCCAGCGCCCCCTAATGATTAACGCACACACTGAATGTAGTCTTAATATCTTAAAATATATATAAAATGTATATCTGCTATATTCATGTTTTTTTGAGTATTTTTCGTGTCTCCATACAATTGGCTGATATATTTTTATATCGATTAATTTTTTGCGTTTACGAATAAAATGTGATATAATATATTATCTTTGCCTCGTACTATGCAATCGATAAACCAATAAGAAGTATTTAAAAATACTGTGATATTTATCGAAGAAATCATGTATTTCGATTATTGAATAAATTATGATTTAAAAAATTGTTAAAGTTTATATATATTGTATATATATAGTATGCAATTGTATGTGTTTGTTAAAATTAATACATTTTATGTAAAGAGATATTTTTACATTACCCTTATACAGATATCTAACAAAAGAAGGAGAGATGATTGTGTATGATTGCTACCTCTAAATATTGACCAGGCATGCATCCAATACTGATTATATTGAAAGTGAGGTACAAAATGGCACGCACACAGTCACAATAATTTTATGTAAGTATTAATGATTGTGCTGTATGTTTTTATTGTGTGTGTACACTTGTACATTGTATAATCAAAATAAATCTATACATCAAAAACTTGTTTGAAGTTTGTGTTTTGATTAGAGTATGCAGAGCTCTGGTATGGTTTACAAGCTTTACATCATGAGCGACAATCCTAAACAAATTAAGACCATTTCTATCTGAAAATGATTTTGAATCAAAATTGGGCGCCTTTCTTGATTTTCTTGGTTCTTCACAGTCTGCGCTTTGATATAGAAAAAACGAGGACCAGTTCACTGTGAAAAATGCACTTCTTGACTCATGATAGCCAATGAAGTGTCATCTTCTCTACATTCAACATGGGAAACATAGAGACTGTTTGATTAGTCATGATCAAGAGAACTTAGAGAAGGCCATTTGACTTGTCATAACTGATTATTAGAGTAAAAATGAGACGCACAATCTTTTCGTTTGCCTCTCACAAGCGGGATCAGTCTCCTTAAATCAAATTAACATTGAAATTATTGGGTATGATCGCGACAAATCATCAGCATGATGACACACAAAATGCCATTTTCACAGTGCAACAGTCCACTCTTTTTCTATATCAAAGTGACCGGCTGTAATTGCAATGACAGGAAATTCAAATGCCATTTTCAAGAAGTTTGTTGTTTCGTATCATCAATGTTTTAGATGCCATATCTTTGGATTGGACGGAGATATCAAAACATATGGGCTCAAGTCCAATATACGGATAAGAACCATTATTTTAAAGCCCAATTCCAGTGAAATTAAGACATTTTATAAATAAATAAGACAGGAAGTCGACTTTGAACTCATTGTGGTGGAACAGTTTATATATTGGCTGAATTTTTGGTTTTTCTTTCCACTTCCAAAAGTCACAATTGATAGCTATTGATATGCCCCACTCAAGAAGACTGAATCCATAATATTATCCACCAAGCAAAAGACGCTTTTGAGAAGCAATCCATTACATATCTATAGGCTTATTCTACAAATATAGGTTATTCACCATGGGAGAGGGAATATGTGTAGCCTGAGTGGTGATAAACACATACTCCCGATCCCATGGCGAATTACCAGCTTATGCCGTGAGACAAACACTCAAACAGGCAAACATGAGATGGTAAGCAGGGTTGGGTACAAATGCAAATGCATTTGCATTTGCATTTGCAAATGTCGCATTTGAATCCGCATTTAAATGCTTTTAGAAAAATGCAAATGTATTTGCATTTGCATTTGCATTTGAATGCTAAACATGTGCATTTGCATTTGCATTTGCGTTTTTAGAAATGAAAACATTTGCATTTGCATTTGCATTTGAGTAAAAAGCATTTGCATTTGACAAATGTTTTGTCAAATGCATAGGTTATTTCACAAATTAGCAAGAAATATTGTACTGTGAGATATCTTAGAAATAGATATTCTATACTTTGATATGACAGGTACCAATAAGCAATTAATAGGATTGGCAAAAAAAACACAATAAAAGATAGACTATGATTTGGTGTATAATGAATTAAAAATATATTGAAATATACTTACTGTAAATAAACAGATTTGATATTTTGATGGACTCAAACAAACCTGATGACATCCCTGGCACAACCAGCAAAACAGACAACCACCTCTTAAAAGCCTGCGTATGGAATGCTCAAAGTTTAAAGCAAAAAACAGAGGTGGTGAAGAATTTCAGAGATGAATTTGATCTTGACCTTTTTCTTTTCACAGAAACTTGGTTAAAAGCAGATGATATAGTAGAAATTGGTGACCTGGAAAGAAACGGAGAATTTTTCTACATTGGCACACCTCGTGAAGGGAGACCTGGGGGTGGTGTAGGCTGCATTTTAAAGTCTGGCATAAAAGCGACAAAAATCAGTAGCATGAAGACCAAAACTTTTGAACATATGGAAATTCAAATACATTTGAGTGGAAAAACTATCACAGTTCTTCTTGTGTACCGGCCTGAACCCTCACACAAGAATAAATACAAGTTATCGGAGTTTTTCACAGAATTCACACAATTCTTAGCTCATTACCATGCCAATCACAATGAAATTATTGTAACTGGTGATTTTAACTTCCACATGAATAAACCTGATGATGCTAAAGTGAGGCAGTTTAACAGCATCCTTGACATGTATGGTCTTGAACAGCATGTGTCTTCTCCGACTCACAAAGATGGGAACACTCTGGATTTGGTCATTACACAAAATAATTCAACTGTGAAAGATTGTACTGTCAGTGACCTGCTCTCGGACCATAACTGTGTCCTTTTCAATATGGCGATTAGCAAGGGAAAGCGTGTGCAAAAGAAAATATCTTTCAGAAAGACACGTGATATCAATCTGGTAAAATACAAAGACGACATAAGCAAGCTCTTGTCACAGAAAATGCAAAAGGAAAAATCATCAGAATACCTGTCAAAACTTGTCTCACTCTACAATGCCTCAAAGAAAGTTCTGGACAAACATGCTCCGGTTATTACTAAAATGGTGACACTACGCAAACCAACCCCGTTTACAAATGCCAATATCAAAAATCTTAAAACTGCGAAGAGAAAAGCAGAACGATCATGGAGAAGAACAGGAATGGAAAAAGATTGGCAAGACTTCCAGTTGAAACGGAATGCTTTTAATGATCACCTAAATCAGCTGAAATCTGATGATTTGAAAGCAAAGATCGAGAGCACTAAGGGAAATTCTAAGGCCATGTTCAAGGTACTTAATTCTAACCTGAACAGGAAACAGGAATTGCCTTTGCCAAATCACGAAAACAGCAAAGACTTAGCAAATGACTTCAACACATTCTTTGATGACAAAATCAAGAAAATAAGGTCACAACTTGATTCTGGCAGCACACACAATAACACTTTAATTGTGGAAAACTTTACTGGACACAAATTATCTCACTTCAAAATGCTATCAAAAGCAGAAATTAAGAAACTGATCAGAAATATGTCCATCAAACACTGTCAACTTGATCCAATTCCTACATGGCTACTGCTGGAGTGCATAGACGAATTTCTTCCAATAATAACTGAAATTGTCAACACATCGCTAACTCTTGGGGAGATGCCAATTGACCTGAAATATGCGCTTGTCAGGCCACTTTTGAAAAAAGCAGGTCTGGATCTCATCAAGAAGAACTACCGTCCAGTGTCAAATTTGTCTTTCCTGGGCAAAATCATTGAAAGCGCTGTAATCAAACAATATATGGATCACCTCACACGGAACAAACTTGATGATGACAGGCAATCAGCCTACAAGCAATTTCATAGCACGGAAACTCTCCTCACAAAAATCCACAATGACATCATGTTGAACATGAGCAAAGGTGAAATAACCATGCTTGTACTGTTGGATCTATCTGCTGCATTTGACACTATCGATCACAGTATTCTATTGGCAAGGTTGAAAAACAGATATGGTGTGTGCAACTCAGCCCTCAACTGGTTCAAGTCATATATTTCTGAAAGATCACAGTCTGTAGTGATAAATGACCAAACATCTGAAAAACTGCCACTCAAATTTGGTGTCCCTCAAGGTTCGAAACTTGGTCCAGTCTTATTCAACTCATATATTGCTCCAGTGAGTGAAGTCGCTTCTCGAAATCAAATTGAGGATCAAAAGTATGCTGATGACGAGCAGCTCATTTTATCTTTCAAACCGACCTTCACAGATCAAGAAAATGCTGTTGAGAAAATGGAAAAATGCATTACTGAAATCCGAAAATTTCTTCACGAAAATAAGTTGTGTAACAATGGCGACAAGACAGAACTTCTCATGATTGCCACACCACACCAACTAAATAAGCTCCAAGTTTCATCAATCAATGTTGAAAATGTTTCAATCAAAACAGCAGAGAACGTCAGGAACTTAGGCATAACCTTTGACAAAAATATGACCATGGAGAAACAAGTTAATAAAATGTGCAGAAATGCCTATTTTAATCTGCGAAACATTTCGAAACTTCGCAAATCCATGAACAAAGATACAGTTAAAACTGCGGTAAATGCTCTGGTCACACCTCATCTGGACTATGGAAATGGCCTTTTGTATGGCATTTCTCAATATCTGGTGAACAAACTTCAGGTGGCTCAAAACTCAGCGGTTCGTCTCATAGAGAGATTGAAACAACAAGACAGTGTGGGATCACACAGAAAGCAACTTCATTGGCTACCTATTCCTGCAAGAATACAGTTTAAGCTGATGACAACCACCTGGAAAGCGTTAAATGGCCAAGCACCCTTGTACATTCAACAATTGGTTCAGCTTAAACCAAGTCAAGATTGGAATCTGAGAAGCAATAGTAAAATCTTGTTGACAGAGCTAGCGTCTAACAGTCAAAATAAATTTGAAGACCGAGCTTTCTCCTTTGCAGCACCAAAACTCTGGAACAAGTTACCAGACAGTGTTCGCATTTCAAAGACTCTTGAGTGTTTCAAGAAAAAACTAAAAACTCACCTATTTAAAACATTCTGCAAATAATCTATACCCACACAAGCGCTTCTGAGCAGTTTACTGGAAGAGGCGCTATATAAATTACTATTATTATTATTATTATTATTATTATTATTAATTTTGACTTTTTAAGATTACAGTTGTATGATCATTTTGTTACAAAATACATCGTTTCATATAAAATGAGGAGTAACTGACTCTTTTTAAAATCAATATGCAATAGTTTGATTATATAGATTTGATTATATAGATGCTGTATAAATTCACTGCCAATTGCAGGATTATTGTTTAGGGGGTTTTCCGAATCATTGAGCCATGAAGCTGTGAATGCAATGTCATGGGTGAGTGGTTATTGAATACTGAAGCAAATAGTTATTTAGGGAAAATACCACATCTCTTTAATATAATTATTCTTTTAAGTAGCTATCTGATCTTTTTGTTTGTCAATATGCAATATTGCAATAGTTAGAAAATATAATTAGGCTACTGTGTAAATGCACTCACTGCCAATTGCATGGCTATTATCAATTTTAGGGGTTTTCCTAAACATTGAACCATGAAGTTGAGAATGCAATGTCATGGGTGAGTGGTTATTGAATACTGAAGAAAAAAATTATGAGGGGAACATGCTACATCTAATTAATATAAATATTTTTAAAGTAACTATCTCATCCTTTTTTGCTTGTCAGTATGCAAATGCAATACTTTGGCAAATATAATTACTGTGTAAATGCACTCACTGCCAATTGCATGACTATTATTAATTTTGGGGGTTTTCCTAATCATTTAGCCATGAAGCTATGAATGCAATGTCATGGGTGAGTGATTATTGAACACTGAAGCAAATCAAATCAGGGGAAAACCCTACATCAGTTATATGTGTGACCATGCTTTAAGATATCAAAAAGTGGTAATTGCAAGATAAAATACAGTTGTTGATTTTAAACATATGTATGTCAATTGTAATAAGCAATGCAATTTTTTTTATTGCTATCTTTGCACATACTGTAGAATATCTCAAATATTTGAAGTTTTAATTTCCAAAGACATGTAGACAGATAGATAAGTGATTGACAGATTGTTTTATTCACTGATTGATTCATTGATTGCTTTACTGATTGATTCCTATGAATAAATATATCATATGCTGTCTGATTGTTATTCGTTTGAACCTAAATACTTTATGGAGCATGTTTATTGCTATTTGAATAATATCAACTATTGCTTGTCATCACTTTTCAGAAAATATGTCTTGTTTTGTTTGATACTAAAGCAATCTGAATATATAGCATAATAAGCCCAAATAAAACTAGTTACAAACATCACTAAAAAAGATAATCAATTGATAAACTGCTACCAATTGGCCTTTGATTGAAGGATGAGGAGAAGTGATTCCCGATTCCCGAAAGTACAATGTGATTCCCGAAAGTACAATGTGAAAACCTGGTCATACCAAGTTAAATTAAAATGATTTATAATATAAAAGTTATTTTCATGTTTTCTACATTGGTGTTACAACACATTCTGCTTTGGTATTTTGATATACATTGTGAAACATAAATCATTCTAATGACTAAAATATTTTTTTTTTAAATTACACATATAAAACATTTGAAAAATATCAAATGCATTTGCAAATGTATTTGCATTTGCATTTAAATGCTTTTGAAAATAGCACATTTGCATTTGCATTTGCATTTGAATCATTCTGAAACATTTGCATTTGCATTTAAATGCTTTTTGCTGGGAAGGCATTTACATTTGCATTTGCATTTGGTCATTTCCGAAACATTTGCATTTGCATTTAAATGTTTTTTATCGCATTTGTACCCAACCCTGATGGTAAGTGGACAACAAAGAAGGAATTACAGGCTAAACAGAGGTGTTGAATAGTATATAATATAATTATGTAGACAATGTCTAGTGTAGAGGGCCGAGAGGTAAATTTTAATAAAGTATTGAAATAGTAGGCCTATATCATACAGTAGCTAAATTTTTATAATCTCGGCTGCGCCTCGGCGATGAAAATAATACATGTATATACACAATTGTTTAACTCGTTTTGAGTCATATATATATATATAAAGTAGTAAAGAATAAGAAATTTTATGAGAACGAATCAAAATGCTGTCAGCACAGAAAATAGACTTGCAAAAATGCAGTGACCAATCTAGCCATGCAAGATCCAGAGCCAATCAGATATCTAGTTTATGTTTGCAGTGGTTTCAGTGGACTTACTGGGCAATGCAACAGACAAAGTATACATTTATTGAAGCAATCAATCTGACAGGTCAATTGCCGTAACGTCACAATAGCCAATGCAGCTGCGCTGAAGGCTTAATTGCAGCAAGTAATGAAATCTATATTTTATCACCTGGTTGGCAACTTGCTGTGAATATCACTGTTTGCAAGCGATGCGCCAGGACCTATGACATTGTAATAAATATCACCCTCCAATTTTATTAACAATGGTTATTACATCACCGACATTGCAGCTGCCTATATTGATGTCATTAACAAACAATGGCTCAAATAAGGGGCTGACCAGATGATCTTTGGGGGGGGGGGGTTATGACTTTCGGTGAAAAAAAAGTTTTTTTTGCACTTGACACTGAAAGTTTGTTCAGCACATGACAAAAAAAAAGTTTGTTTCTACCTTTAGCTGGGGTAGTAGAGACCGGGGCTAATTGTCACAATTTTGTTACTTCAAGTTTGACGGTATCTGAGAGGTCTCTAGGTTCAGGTTGTCTGGAAACTTCCAACCCTGTGACATTTTTGTAAGTCTTGAGAACGTTTTTATCGGCTTTTGCCCTGATTTATCAACCATGCGTTTCCTTGTAGGTCATGTTGTAACTCAAAGTCACTTTTGTTTTTTAAAAAGTGACAACTTGCTCAAAGCCCGAGGCAAGTTGTCACACTCATATAGCCAATCTAACATCTCTTGACAGATTTTTTGTAATCCAAGCTTGCAGTACATCAGATTCCTTTTAAAAAACAAATATACACATCTTGTTTGGAAGAATGCCACCATAAATCAGGGCTTATCTCTACCAGAAATGTGCCTCTTGTATCAGAGGACAATAAAATGGGCTTAACAAACAAACAGGTCATGAAATTTATTTAATAACAACACAACTGCAGCGACCTATAGCAAAGTTATAAGCATTGTGACAACTTGCCTCTGCCTATCCTCATCACAATCATGAAGTCCATCCGATATCTCGGTGATCAAAGGAGAATATCTCCTGGTTCCACTTAATTATGCAGACATTGTCTGGTGTAGCGGCGCATCTTCCTGGAGATAAATCTGGACATGTAAAATAAATTTATAATCTGCAAATTTAACAAGATAAATATTATTACCCTTCATTTGAAATCAAATTGTAGTTCTCGGCTGCACCTCGACGATTGCTGATGATGGTTATACAGTTTTCTTTTTCACCTTATAGTGTGTTCGCTATATATTTCTAAGCCCCATAATCATTTCCAATGATCAAATAACAGTATTTCTCCTTGAAGGAAATTACAGTATGCTCGACAGTGGTCCTAAAATAAAATTGGTGTCCAGTACTCAAGGGTTCGGAAAATTCTCTCAAAACACTTTCAAAACCAATATAGGACTCGGTTATCAATACAAGGATGTGCTACATGTAGGATTGCAGGGATATGATGGGGAGAGTGGGACACACTCCAAATCGGTGAGACAAACCCTACAACATCCAAATGGGTCAGTTTGCAGTTAACAACACTCTTTCAAAGGAGTTTCCTTTCTACATTACATCTACATGTACTATGAGGTTGTACCATGGGTAGGTGCACTACATCCCTGGTATAGTCCTCCCCGAGACCCCAGTATATTCCCGGGATTCGAATGTCTAGGCACATTTTTAAAATAATTTAAAACTTTTACTTATAAATAAATGCAATAGAGTAGCGCGGGGCATGCAGCCCCCCTTAACTTCGAGGAGCGATTTGACCTACTTTTTGTGGTCGATTATTTGAATGCTTATGCTGTCAGGAAGGGATCACTTGACTCAACTTATAACTAGTGAAACGAATGTCTACCAATTTTAATAAAGGAGTTACGGCCCTTTTTGTAAAAAAATTAAAATGGCCTTCTTACCCCACCCATCGGGCAAGAAGCCCCCTATTATAATCCTATGGCAATTTTTTTTGCGAGCGCATTCAGCTTGAAAGTTATTACTTGGGGTTCCTCTATCATTTTTAAGGCATTCTATTCACTTTTTCTGAATTTCAGAATTTTTCAGTTCGTACATTTATTTTTTAATATTTTTTGCCCTTTTTCAATTTCGGCCAAAATTTTTTCTATTTCAATTAGCTATTCTATCAAGATTTAAGGTAAAGTACATATTATTAAATGGTTCCTGAAGCAGCTTCGAGGCCTCAGTGAAGGGGGCCCCATGCCCCATACCATTTGGGGCTTCTAGCCCCAAAGCCACATATTTTAATTTGACCTCTATATTTTGAGCTAAAATGCGAAAAACATGATCCAAATCATATTTATGTGATGGTCATAAAGTGAAGCAATGCAGATATCCATTGTACTTTTAAAAATTTCCAAAGTTATTTCTGACAACCACTTTCAAAGAATTAATCAAAGTTACAAAAACCATGCACCTTTTTTTGTTTCTTTAATTACGACTATGGTTTGGTGCTGAATGCCTTGAAAATTTGTGACGTCACCTAAAAAGCCTCTAGCTTCAATCCTATCAATAAGAAAAAGCACCAAAAATATAAGTTTAGAAATACAGTGCCGCCTGTAAGTAAGTGAAACACATGATTTTGTGCAATTGAATCAATGTCAAACATCCTTAACCAAAATGCTTCTGGAAGGACGAATTCTCATCCGATGAGGGGAAAACATTTTGGGTCATAAAGGCTGATATGTGAGGAATGTGGGATAAAATTGGAGCAGCTAATTTTCTTTGCTGTAGTTGGAGTTAGGTATGGGTCAAAGTCTTTGATAAGTAAGTGAAACGCAGGCCCAATGTTAAAACATAGGGAAGGGTGGTTCACTTACTTATCACAGACTTTGACCCATACCTAACTCCGACTACAGTGGAGAAAATGGGCTGCTATTTTTATCCCACTTGCCTTACACATCGGCCTTTATGACCCACTTTGTTTCCCTTTCATCCGATGAGAATTCATGCCTCCACAAGCAGTTTGGCTGAGGATGTTTAGCATTGATGCAATGGCACAATGTCATGTGTTTCACTTACTTACAGGCGGCACTGTAACCTTGGGGGGGCTTCTCACCTAACCCCGGCTTCTTGCCCCGACCCACTCTATAAGGGGCCTACCAGATGATATTTGGGGGGGGGGGCTTTGGATATTTGGTGAAAAAAAAAGATTGTTTCCTACTTGACACTGAAAAAAAAAGTTTGTTCAGCGCATGGAAATAAAAAAAAAGTTTGTTTCTTCCTGTAGCTAGGGTACCGTAATGTTAAAATTCGGATAAAAAAGTTTGTCGTGAGTGCGCATGTGAAAAAATTGTTCGTCGACGCGTCGCAAATGAAAAAAAAAGTTTGTCCCGCAGGTAGAGTCCATAGCCCCCCCCAGCTCTCTTCTGGTCGGCACCTTAAGTATTTTTTGTAATTCTCTCTTGCACTGATAATTGTTGCTTTAGTAATATTTTTATTATGGCAAGGGTTTTGGAGATATCGACTTGAAATTTTGGATGAATAACCTTTGCAATATGACAGACAAGCCTGATAAATATCATAGAGCTTCTGTAATTAGATCCTGAGATGTAAAATTAAACGGCCATGGAACTTGAAAACACTTTGACACATAATCTGTAATGTTACGCTTGAAGTAAAAATTCGTGTTTCAGTAATAATTTTTTTATGGCAAAGGTTTTGGATATATCGACTTGAAATTTTGGATGAATAACCTCTGCAATATGACAGACAAGAATGGTGAATCTCATGGAGCTTTTCTAATCCAATCCTGAGATATAAAATTAAACGGCCATGGAACTTTGAAGTACGTTGACTCAACCTGTGATTTCTCGCTAGAACTGAAAATTCTTGTTCCAGTTATATTTTTTTTGTGGCAAGAGTTTTTGAGATATCGTTTTCAAATTTTTGATTTGATATCTATGCTATATGTGTTACATTATGAGATAATTTTCATGCATTTTGGTTGATTAGATCCAGAGAAATAAAATAAAACGGCAGTGGTATGCAGAAAAACGTTTCCAAAATCAATGAACAACATAGCTGAAACTATTCCAATAAACAGAATTTAACATTAATACTTTGTCATGTGTTGTGAAATGTTGTCTAAAACAATATAAGAAAATAAAAAGGTGTCCTCATCACGATGGAAATTGAAATAAATTAGTGTTTGTACAATAAAGGAATTTTGGAAACACTAAATGAATTTACCGAAAATTGCTTTGGACAATTTTCTATACAGAATAGAAAGTCAAAATTGCATCAATCCACAGCAATATTTTCTTCTGGATCTAATGCTTCAAACCGTTTCTCTCTAGCCCCAATAGATCCTTGTAAAAATGCAAAAGACTGTTCCTTTTTGTGTGTTGTCAAGATCACGGCACAAGGGTCAAAGTCCAAATAAGCCAGCAGCTTGGTTGCTGCTGGTGACGTCACAACATCACATTGTGCTATAAATAAACGGCTCAAAAAAGCGCCGCAAAGTAAATCAGATCGTAGGCTGAAGCAGCTGATTGACAGTTCACACGTGCTGTGACCTTGGGGGAGGCCCGTGCCGGCCCTCTATAAGTGTAGTTTATTCACCACAGAAGAGGAAATATGTGATTTATCAACTGTGGGCTTTAGCCATGTTGCAACAACGTGGCAGCACTGTACATGCTGTACATAACTTCCTGTTTGATCAAAACATTGGCTTGGAGAAAGCACATGTTTCTGAAAAAGTCAACTCCTATAGAATCAAATTGCTGTCAGCTATAGAAAACCACTTAGAACTGTGTATGCAGTCACTGTGGACCAAACCTATGCAAAGTGTAACCTTGAAACATCTTTGATATTTGACTAACAGCCTCCAAAATTTCAGTGTGAGTTGACAAAAAATTCTGTGTTGACATGGTCATAGGAGAATTTGGTCTTACCTTTCTTGCAAATAAGTATCCTACAATTTGTCTTGCCATTCAAAATAATATACATCCCATGCAATATAGCTATAGTCCATGAACAATTCCACGCAGATAAATGGATCAAATGTTTCAATTATCATTTCTTGGGCAAAAAGTCCCTGGCTCTCAGCCGCTCTGTGACATATTCCTTTGCTATGACAGTGTCTTGAGGGGCCCTGTTACAAAATAGCAAGCTGGATAATCTTGTTTAGCATTGTTTGGCATTGACTGTTTGTTGTAATCACCTGTTTGGAACCTCAGTTCAGTGGAGTGTACCAATTCAACTATGAATTCCATATGTGTGGTTGTGGGACCATGGGCTTTAGCCTCGGGTGTGATAAGCACATATTCCCAATACTATTTGTGAATAGCCAGCTTATACCATGAGAAACAATCAAACAGTCAAATATGAGACAATAAGTGGACAAAAAAGAATATAGGAATTATCACCCTGGATTACAGTGGCGTAACTAGGGGTTCGCGAATGGGGGGGCACCTGGGGGGGGCACGCGACTCTCTGGGGGGGGGGGGCCAATAATACTAATTGTACATTTTAGCCAAGGTTGAAAAGTTCATATGGGGGGACACCTGGGGGGGCACAGGTCCAATATGGGGGGGCACGTGCCCCCCCCCCCCCCCGTGCCCCCCCCATAGGGACGCCACTGCCCTGGAATACTTGCATGTGACTGGCTGACAGATGTCAAATGGTACAAGACTGAATCTAGTTTGTAAACAAAACTTACAGTCACATAGACTGTGCTTCCACAGCACTCCTGAAGAAACATTGGGGTTTAAAAAAATGAGCCCGAAACGGGACCTATACCACCTGAAACTACACGATCATAAAAATATTTTTAGACAAAAACGAAAAATCTGTTGGGAATTTTTTGAGAAATTTAAGTTTTAAAAAAATCTGGTTTATCCCACCACTAGAATACATGTGTAATGGCATATAACACAATTAACAAGCTTGAAATTGTGATGAAACCTGTTGGTTCTTCTTCTTCTTCTTCTTTTTAGATCCTGCCTCTCTTAGGCAAACCTCCTCTTCGGAGCAGCCTTAAAATCCGGAATGTCCGATAAAATTAGTTTAATTTAAATGTGCATGGTTAAAAACAGTCTAAAACCATGTCTAAGAACATGGTTAAAAGTGACTAAAAGCCATGACACCACTACTGTTAGCTAATCTATCACTATGGCCCTCCTTAGATCCAATCTTCCGTTAGGCTCTGTAATGCATTTCAAACAAGTTTTGATGATGAATTAAAAATATTTACTGGCTTATGTCAAAAAGTGTGACAAACTGTTTATCACACACTGTAAAAATGCGAAAATTCTAGAAGTGTCCGAAATACGAGAATTTTCCAGTGTTTGATTGCTAAGAACTTAAGATTATACTTATCCTGGATATGGGAAGCATATTGTAGCTTTTGAAGTGAAAGAATGTCTCAAATGTATTTTCATAGGCCAGGAAAGATTGGCAAGCAATCAACTCTCATACCCGGTGGCACGTAATGCATTGTGCCCTCTCCTGCACAAAATTCACAACTAACTAAACTCATTTTGAGAATTGTACCCCTTTCTTCTCTCTTTGAAAAATGGGTGTCATAAATGAATGGTTTATTGAGCTGTTGAAACTCTTTCTGAATTGGAATGACCAGTCCAAACATAGGGCAGATTCCACGAAAAGTGCTCTAAGAGGGTACCTTAAACTTTCCAACCCTTTTGTTATCTCTCTGTTGCTTCCTGAATCAAGTAAACCTATTACTCAGTACATCTGTGAGCTAATGAATAAATATCATTAAAATAATCCTCAAAATATGTAGCTTTTTGCTCTTAAAAAGATATTTTTTTATCCTCATGAGAACAATTTTGGACGACCAAACTTACTGGTGATCAGACGTGCTTACTTTGGCATTCTGTGGAATCTGCTAAAACCAATTCAGGAAAATGTAATGATGTATGATTGATAAAACACATCTTGAAAATTATTTTGGAACCATTTTTAATTGTGTTGGTCATTATAAACTTGAAAAAAAGAAAAATAAAAAAAGACTGCTAATGTAACTCGATTCCGTCACAGGATACTGAGGTTACATTAGCAACTTCTACATGGGAATTTTTCTGTGTTCTCGCTACTTATGTAAATTTCGAACGTGAAATTCTAAAATTTTATTGAAAAATCTGTCTTATTTGCCTATATACATCACCAAAAACATAAACAGCTCTGTGCATTAGCTGTTTTTTTATTGCTAATGTAACTGCAATTTCGCATCTGTCCATTTCATAGTGTTACATTAGCAAAATTTGTCTATATAAATTATGTTAACAAACACATGATTTGATCTCAAATTTTTTCTGAACTGAAAGCCAGGTTTCCCTAGAGCAGGCCAGGGGTGGTATCCTGCTGGTGTTTTCATTTATATTGCAGTAGTATCAGCATAAAAAAATTCCGTCCTCCATCATTTAACGTTGTTACATTAGCACAAGGCCATATTTTTAGTTATACCATTCGACACCTCTGTGAGCCAATCATGAGCCAGTATTTCACTGCAATAAAACCCATATTCTTTGTTGTCCAGTTATCCTCCCATGGGAGAATAATAAGTGAAGCTGTGAAATATCCACAGCAACAAACGACAAGTTTCAGTTTTGTCTTATGGTATAAGCCGGTTATTCACCGCGGGATCGGCAATATGTGTTTATCACAGCTCGGGCTAACGCCCTCGCTGGATAAATCACATATTGCCTCTCCCTAGGTGAATAACCTATACTTATTCTGATCTACCAATTCAATAGCAAATAGTGTTTACCCATGATTTCATTTAATGAATTGACACAATAAAAGATTTAGATTTCAGTTTTTTTTTGTCCTGCCAGCTATCCCTAGAAAAAGCACCCTGAGAAAATCTGAGAAGCTACGAATCAATTATGTCTGCCCTTAATTGTGCTAATGTAACTACGTCTTGTGGTAAGTCATTTTGCTGCTTTTCGTGGAATCTGCCATAGGCCTATTTGTATAGTTTAACGCTTTGAAAGACTAAATTTGCAGTGAAACCATGAGGGGGGAAATTAATTTATACAATTGCTGATCTTGAGTATCCCTTAATATGCTGTCCAGTATGTTCATGTTGCAACAACGTGGCAGCACTGTACATGCTGTACATAACTTCCTGTTTGATCAAAACATTGGCTTGGAGAAAGCACATGTTTCTGAAAAAGTCAACTCCTATAGAATCAAATTGCTGTCAGCTATAGAAAACCACTTAGAACTGTGTATGCAGTCACTGTGGGCCAAACCTATGCAAAGTGTAACCTTGAAACATCTTTGATATTTGACTAACAGCCTCCAAAATTTCAGTGTGAGTTGACAAAAAATTCTGTGTTGACATGGTCATAGGAGAATTTGGTCTTACCTTTCTTGCAAATAAGTATCCTACAATTTGTCTTGCCAGCCATTCCAAATAATAGACATCCCATGCAATATAGCTATAGTCCGTGAACAATTCCATGCAGATAAATGGATGCTCAAATGTTTCAATTATCATTTCTTGGGCAAAAAGTCCCTGGCTCTCAGCCGCTCTGTGACATATTCCTTTGCTCTGACAGTGTCTTGAGGGGCCCTGTTACAAAATAGCAAGCTGGATAATCTTGTTTAGCATTGTTTGGCATTGACTGTTTGTTGTAATCACCTGTTTGGAACCTCAGTTTAGTGGAGTGCACCAATTCAACTTTGAATTCCATATGTGTGGTTGTGGGACCATGTATGTTGCACAGAAAATACAAGGTACACCTGGAAAATTGTAGCAAACGTCTCGCTCAATTTTCCACACAGGTCGTTCATAACTGCGGTGCCTACTTTGACAGGCTGTCCAACAGCTGATGAGTTGAAGAAATTTAGCCAAACTTTTAAATAGTACTTAATTTGAACTGTATACATGCTCATTTTGGGTCTTAATCCATATTATGCATTAGGGAAATGATTGCTGCTTGTACAAACTATGAATGTGGTTTGCTTGTCATGACATGAAAAATGTCACCATACATATTAAAATGCGTCATTCTGTGCTGCCACCTTGCTCTACATATATATATTTGGACTCTCTTGCATCTATATTATACCATTAACTAAACAGGCTAATTAGGAATCAGTGTTGAATTACGATTTATCTTTCTTGTGAGTGTCACCTTACTAGTAACATTTAAATCCATTTTTAGGCATGATTTAACTTTTCGAAAGTTTTATAAAGCTTCACATATCCTTACTAAGGATAATGGTTCAGATTTCAACAACCAAAGACAGAAAATCTGAGGAAAATGGTTACTTTTAGCATTTTTGCATTCTTATGTGTGTGATGAACGATTTGTCACATTTATTTCAATAACATCAGTAAATATTTTAAATTTGTCATTGAAACTTATTGAAATGCATTACAGAGCTTAACCAACAGTTTTCATCATATTTTCAAGCTTGTTAATTGTTTTATAGGCCATTAACACATGTATTCTGGTGGTGGGACAAACCAGATTTTTAAAACTTAAATTTCTCAAAAAATTCCCTACAGACTTTTTTCGTTTTTGTCTTAAAATGTCGGTATGATCATGTAGTTCTATGTGGTATAGGTCCTGTTTCAGGCTAATTTTTTCAACCCCTATGTTTCTTCAGGAGCGCTGTGCTTCTATCTTTATCACTCTAAAAGTTAGTCCTAAAAAATGGCGGAGCTCCTTATATTAATGTCTTCTTACCAAGAACTGCCTGTCCACAAATTTTGTCACCTGAGGGGTTAACTATTAATTTTTTTCCCAGAGAGTCTAGTAAGAAATAAACTCTGTTAGATTGATTTCTTAATACAGTAGGTTCCAAATTATTACGCAAGTTGGTTTTTTATGATATCTCAAAAACAACTAAACACATTTTAAAATTCTTCCCACATAACAATTTGTGTTCCATGAAGGCAATATCCTGTAAGTTTTGTCCAATTCTGGTGGTGCAGTGAGGAGTTACGCCACAGAGCACCATATACCCTGTTTTTTGATGTCCCAAATTATTATGCAAACGTAAGAAAAAGTGATCTAAAAGTACCAAAATGATCTATTAATCCTCTCAACACTTACCTCTCAATGTTTAATAAAAAATAGAACCTTCATTTCAAAAAGTGTTGCTTTAATAACAAAGAAATCCATAATATTCCCTTGTACTGAAATAACATTGAAATTACTAACTTCTTGCATAAAAAAGCTTCTCCAAGACAAACAAAATTTTTTCACATTATGGAACTCTCTCTCTGGGTTCCTTAGGTTTAGAACTCTTTCCAAAATTAAAGAGAAGCCATTTCGACCAATAAGCGGGGCACTGTGGGACAGTGGGGTTTTCTTGGATCCTGGCAAGGTATATGATATGGTAGTGCCATCATATCTTGTAATTTCACATCCTGATGTTTCCATGGTTTTATAGACAAATTACAGCCACATGCAGAAGTATGGCGAGCAAAAGTTTGTTTTTGCTACTACTGAAGTAAATATGGACAGGTTCAATTCAAACCATTCTGTGGACAAACCATGAACAATGAAGCTTTCTCAGTGCTTGTATGAATTTATATATCCTAACGAACAGTTATGATTGCTATCCGTATAAACACACTCACTGGTGTCCGAGAAATTAGCATTTTGGTGTAAAAGTCATATCGGGGCTCATTGGGACAGTGAATTTGGGGTACATTTGGACGCACTTAATATGGCAGAATTTAAGTGTCCAAGGCATCTGAATGACCTGGGACAGCACACAACAGGTGTTCAGGCCACAGTGAATAGAGGTATAGTGGATTACCATGCTCTGTGAACAAATTTGTCGCAAAGCACTGTGTGTTACTTACATAGATGTCCGCACCAAGGACATTTTATGTTAAATGTTTAAAACTGTTTAAAGTTATGTCACATTTTGCTCTCTGGCTGCAAAAGGGTATGTGAAGTCTAGTTTATTATGCCTTGCATTTAAGCTCAATGGTATTGGTGATATTCATGCAAACTTCTGAGTTCTTCAGTGCTTTCAGCATTGAGCAAAATTAGTAGACGCTAAAAGCGTCCCAATGTGCCCCCGTTCCCCCTACTTTGTTGATGCTGTTGAATAAAACCAAATCAAATCAAATCAAATCATGTCAATTGGTCGTGATTTGACTTTGTTTTTAAACGTCAGAGGCTTTATATTCAAGAAAAATGATCATTTCAATGTTATTCCAAAGAAGAAGTTTTATATTGATTTCTTGGTCATGAAAACAATCATTTTTGAAATGAAGGACTGAAGGTTCTATTTTTCATTAAACATTAAGAGGTAAGTGTTTAGATCATTAATAGATCATCTTCATACTTTTAGATCACTTTTTCTTACGTTTGCATAATAATTTGGGACATAGAAAAACAGGGTATAAGGCGCTCTGTGGTGTAACTCCTCACTGCACCACCAGAATTGGACAAAACTTACAGAATATTGCCTTCATGGAACACAAATTGTTATGTGGGAAAGATTTTAAAATGTGTTTAGTTGTTTTTTAGATATCATAAAGAAAAACAACTTGCGTAATAATTTGGAACCTACTGTAATGTATAGTTTGGTTTAGAATGTAAGTGCTAGAAAAATAAATGAGTGATATTTTTTGATCCCAACAAAATATCAAAATCGATACTAACTGATGTGTAGGCTAATGAATGCTACAATGTCCTTCATAGGCAAAGGATGTACACATATTTTTGGGGGATGCCCAAATATTAATGCCCAAATTGTAAGACTTCTCAAAAATGGTTTTTCAAAAAGTTTTTTATGGGGGGCGCGGAAGGTGTATTTCATCGGGTGGTCCGGGGCTGCAGCTCCCCCCTCCCCTCCAGGCATCAGGGAAATGGGATATCAGGGCAAATCCTGACCAATATCAGGGCAGATCCGACCTAGTCACATCCGTAACATGTTAAAATTTCAGGCCAAACGAGCAACCCCCCACCCCTGAAAAACAGTTGTCCCATACGCCTATGGGGGGGCATGAGGGCCATTGAGGGGGGCCCTCTCCCTCCGACTCATAGCTCAGTTGTGTCCTCTAAATGTTACATGCACTGTAGCCATAGTTCATACATGTGATTCTCATGCACTTGGTCTGATGCATGGTATGGTGAAAAAAAAAAAGTTGTGTTATCATGTGCATAATTATGATAAAGCAAAGTATAATACATTTTTAGAACATGGCAAGTGGGTCAAGCAAGATAAGTGAGTGCAGCTTTTTCCCAATATTTTGATAACTGGAAGACTGCCATTGTGATCAAGAGGTATTTTCATTTAAGCATTTAATACTTATTATAACATAATATTACTTATAGCATAATAATATTATCATGAACATATTTATTTACTTTCCCAAGTGGTGTTGCTACTATGATATATATAGGGCCTATATGAATATAGACACATGTACTCAATATAGGCCTACCTTTTGAATTTTCAGTATTTCAAAGTAAGGTAGTTGGCCTGCTAACAGGTCATTTTGACATGAAACTGGGACACAAAACACCAAACAGAGATTAATTGTTTATCCAGTATTACGCAATGTAATTCTCAATGATTCTTTCAGATTTCGTCTTTTAAAAATGGCTGGGACCACACCTGAGAAGACAGGTGGAAACGCAACTGGGAACACAGGAAACAGGCTTTATGAAATGCTGAAAAATGATTTGATGACAGATGTGATTTTCGTCGTTCAAAACACAGAGATCCGATGTCACCAGGCTGTGTTGGCTTCCTACGGAGGATATCTAAGTGGTCTTCTGAGCGGCTACACTGATTGCACAAGATGGCAGAAAATTCAACTGGAAGATGAGAAAATAACTCCACAAGCTTTTCGGACAATTTTGCAGTTAGTAGGCCTACCATTGCAAGCCATAAGTTTTGTAACATGCATATACACTCAACAAATAAAGAAACGTCCCCCTTCATTTTTTGCTTATACACGTAATTTGTAAGATAATTTTTTGGCCAAAACTAATTAAACAGTATTGATCCTATTATAAACAGGTATCAATGTGCCGAAAATTATTCAAGTGTGACCATTTCCTGTTCACCTTTGACCTTGTTTATCACATTTGGGTATTGTTTTTAAATGGCCCCGTACTCACAATGTCCCACATCTCACCAAAAAAATCGGGTGTCTTTTCGAAGTGTGTGACATAGAGCCCTAGAAAAAGGAAAAATTGGCACTTCTGCTGTATTTTTGAATATCTACAGATCACCTTCCAAATGTGTGACATTGTGCATTTTATACAGCAACGGAAATGCTGTGAAGAAGCACACAATGTCATACATCTGAAAGGTGATCTGTAGCCAACAAAAATAAAACAGAAGTGCCAATTTTTCCGTTTTTCTAAGGCTCTATGTCACACACTTCGAAAAGACACCCCAATTTTTTTGGTGAGATGTGGGACATTGTGGGTATGGGGGCATTTCTTTTTTTGTTGAGTGTGTATCTTCAATTGATTTTACTTTCAAAGAATGCATTTTATAGTCATGTTCAATAAATAACTTAATATACCGGTGCTAGTATCGATGTAAAAAACCGGTTTATTTCGATATGGCGTGTCACGGTACTCAGCACCACAAGTGCCCATTTAGCCTTTCATCAAGGTGCCACAAGTACAAATATTTCAAATAAATTCGTGATCAGAGAGGGAAATTCCAATTTGTGATGTCAAATTGTATTTCACAATGCATAGAAGGGGCAGTGGTTTGTCGCCAGAACAGAATGTGGTACTATCAGTTACACCCTGCTCGTTTCGAGGGTACGGGAATATACACCACGAAGGACTCCATACACCACGAAGCATGTCATACATTAGGGTGGTCCACATTTCAGTATTTAGAGGTGGCACAAAGCATTTGAAATTTATTTAATGTAGTTCCTTATTCGTGCAACTGAAAAATTTCCGAGATCTTTTTCTGAAGTCAATGTTATTTTTTTCGTTGTTTTTAGTATGTCATATTATGATAAAGTGGGCATGGCAAAGTAATACCTGGGGGTTATTTTTGATTTGTTGTTCATAGTAAGTGAAATATTTGTTGTTTTTTGTGAAAAAAATGCTTGATAATTGACCTATGCAATACCTATTCTAACCTCCTACGAAACTTTGTTAGTCAAAAAGAATATCCGGACTGGATTAGGCATCCTGGACATACTTAAAAAAGGTAATTTGCTTGATAAAAATAATTGTTCGTTTTTGCAAGATTTGCAAATACCGATGATTTTCAGTCTGCTGAGGGTCAAACGCATGTTAAACGTCAATGACTTTGTGCCACCTCTAAATATTAATTGATTTTGCTGAATATGATCTACTTAAGATCAGAATGCAAGGTTTCAAATTAGGGAAATTAAGAAGAAAGTGTTTTTGGACCACCCTAGTCATACATGCATTCATCAACTGAAAACTGGTTTCGCGACAGACTCATAAATCAGAGATTCAGAGTTGTAATTGTTCTTTCCTTATGACATGGAAGTCTTCGATGCACAAAGAAACTTTTTGGAAATTCTTAATTTTCTGCTTCGATGATGATTTAAAAAAATATAGAGATCTTTATGTGAAAGCTTACAGAAATATCAAAATATGAGTATGAAAAAAAAATAAAATTAAATTTCAAAGTGTGAATGTAAGCAAGGTCCATTGTAAAGGTCAAGTCATCTTCTCTTATCACTCTTTAAAAGCCTCAACTACATTTTTTGCAAGAATTTTTAATATTTGGTTGAATGAACCTCACCCTAAAAAAACCCCTGAATTTCCATATTTCGTGCTCCTGTAACTTTTCCTGGGGTTAACGCTACAGCATGCATTTTAAACAGCAACATGTTCTTCCCTTTAGCAGTCATTGGAGGTAGTTACCATTGAATCAGACCATCATGTGCTCCAGCAGAAGTTGCTGAAGTTGTCATTAGTAGTCATTTTCAATGGAGAATGTTCAAGTATTCCATATTTATGAGCAACGGTGTACCAAGCTGAACCCTTTCTGGAATAGCATATTCTAGTTAATAATAATAATAATAATAATAATAGGCATTTATATAGCGCTAATTCCAGTAAACTGCTCACTAGCTAAAATAGATGAGTTTTCTGATTTCTCTTGAAGCCTTCAAGTGTTTTAGAGACCTTGACAATCTCTGGGAGTTGGTTCCACAGTTTTGGAGCAGCATGCGAAAAGGCTCGGTCTTCATACTTGTTTTTGTTGACGGAAGTTGGTTCATTTAAGAGCATCTTGTTATTGCTTCTCAGATTACAGCTTCGTTCAGAATTTGGCTGAATCATCTTTTGAATATACAAAGGACCTTGTCCGTTTACTGCTTTCCAAGTTATTAACATGAGTTTGAATTGTATTCTAGCTGGAATTGGCAGCCGATGTAGCTGCTTCCTATACTGGCTTACACTGTAATGCGTTTTCAATTTTTCAATGAGTCGAACTGCTGAGTTTTGGGCCACTTGAAGTTTATATAATAAGCGACTTGATGTTCCATAAAGAAGACCATTTCCATAGTCTAGGTGAGGCGTCACAAGAGCATTTACAGCTGTTTTGCAGGTTTCCTTGTCCAATGACTTGCGGATTTTTGAAATATTTCTTAAATTGAAATAGGCATTCTGGCACATTTTGTTGACTTGTTTTTCGATGGTCATGTTTTTGTCAAAGATTACACCTAGGTTTCTAACATGATTAACCGCATAAATTTTGACATTTTCGACATGGATTGACGACACTTGGAGTTTATTGAGTATGTGTTTACTGCCAAAGAGCAGTAGCTCAGTTTTTTCTCCATTATTGCAAAGCTTATTTTCATGGAGAAATTTTCTGATTTCAGCAATGCACTTTTGCATTTTGACTATCGCATTTCTCTGATCTAAGAAAGTTGGTTTGAAAGAGAGAATAAGTTGTTTGTCATCGGCATACTTTTGGTCTTTCACCTGATTTTTTGCAGCCACTTCGCTTAATGGAGCAATGTATGAATTGAATAGGATTGGTCCTAATTTTGAACCTTGAGGAACCCCAAATTTGAGTGGAAGTTTGGCTGATGTTTTGTCATTAATTATCACTGACTGTGACCTGTCAGAAATGTATGACTTGAACCAGCACAGTGCGGAATCTTGAATACCGTATCTATTTTCTAAACGTTTCAGTAGAATCTTGTGATCAATTTTGTCAAAAGCGGCTGAAAGGTCCAACAGAACAAGCACTGTTACTTCACCTTTGCTCATATTCAAAATGATATCATTATGGATCTTGGTCAGGAGAGTTTCAGTGCTGTGGAATTTTCTGTAAGCTGACTGTTTCGCATCATCCAGGTTGTTTGCTGTAAGATGGTCTGTGTATTGTTTGATAACAGCACTTTCAATTAGTTTTCCAAGGAAGGAAAGATTTGACACTGGTCTATAATTCTTTTTGATTAGATCCAATCCACATTTTTTCAACAGAGGTTTGACAAGTGCATGTTTCAGCTCCAGAGGCATTTCTCCCTGTGTGAGTGACTTATTGACCATATTGGTTATAATTGGGAGGTATTCATCAATGCATTCGAGCAAAAGCCACGTCAGAATAGGATCAAGTTGGCAGTGTTTAACCGGCATTTCCCTGATCAGTCTCTTTATGTCACTCTGCAATAGGCTTCTGAAGTGTAGGAGAGTATGACGAGCAGTTTCGATGTTATTAACAGTATCATTATGTGTAGAGTCTAACTTAGACCTGAGTGTTTTAATCTTCTCATCAAAGAACTCATTAAAATCATTTTCCAAGTCAATTTCATTTGTATGTGGTGGGAGAGGTAGTTCCTGTTTTCTGTTCATATTTGAGTTCAATAACTTGAACAACTTCTTTGCATCACCATGCATTAGAATCTTTGATCTGGACTCGCAGATCCTCTGATTTGAGGTGACTCAGCTGTAGATTCAACGCATTTCTTTTTTCTTTGAACGACTCCCAGTCTTTTACAAGTCTAGTTCTCCTCCATAATCTCTCCGCTTTCCTTTTTGCTGATTTTAGAAACTTGATATCAGCATTGTTAAACGAAGTGGGTGTGCGCAGAGTTACTTCTCTGGTTTTAATGGGAGCATGTTTGTCCAGAACCTCTTTGGTAGAGTCATAGAGTCTAATAAGTTCATTTAGATTTTTCTGTTCCTGTCCTTCTTCAGTCAGATGTTTCTCAATGTCTTTTTTGAAATCTTGTACATTGGTTTTGCTAGTTTTTCTGAAACTGATTTTCTTCTTGGGTTTGTTAGCTTTATTCATTAGAATGTCAAATAGAATGCAGTCGTGATCAGAGAGTAGGTCGATAACCATACATTTGTTCAATATTGATTTTTCTTGAGTAATCACAAGGTCCGGTGTATTGCCAACTTTGTGTGTTGGCGCAGCGACATGTTGTACAAGACCAAACATTTCAAGGATGTTGTTAAATTCGATAGCCTTGTTGTCACCCGGTTTATTCACATGAAAGTTGAAGTCACCAGTAATTATTATTTCATTGTTCATTATAACAATAACACTACTTTTGAGGGCGCTATGCTGTTTGAATGGCCCAAGGTAATGTCCAGCAGCCAGAGTGATTCAACGCAGCACGAGCAGCTCGAGGGCTGCTGTGCGATCACGAGGGCTGCTGGACATGACCGAGGGCCATTCAAACAGCATAGAGCCCGAAAAAAAGTAGTGTTATTACTATTATTATCCACTTACTAGGTTTTTCTGTTCTGATTTACCACCAAGACCTGTCAACTCAAGATTGGCGTTAAGTGAAATAAACAAGGGCCGTTGGCTTTATAAACAAGGGCCGTTATTGACTATAACGGCCCCCAATTTTGTAATGAAGGGCCGTTATTGACTGTAATGGCCCTGGTCATGTAAACGAGGGCCGTTATTGACAATATCGGCCCTCAGCCTTGTAAACAAGGGCCCATGTGGAAAATCAGCCGCCATCAAAATTTCGCTAATGCTCTAGTGAACGGCCCTGCAAGTGGATAATAATGTTTGATAGTGTCCCAGAAATTTAGTGAATTATGTAAAGAAATAGTTGGTATATTGACACTTGTGATAGGCCTATTTCTGTTTATTTCAATCTTAGTATGCCTTGTTATGTTGCTGCTTTGTTGCAGGTATATTTATACCGGTAATTGTGACGTCAACTGGGAGAATGTAACCCAAGTCATTCATGCTGCGAAAGAGTTCAACATGGAAGACTGTGTAGCCCACTGCGTTGGTTTGATAAAGCAGCAATCTAAAGATGGGAGCCAGGAATTACAGCATGCTGCTAATAACCTCAATGAAGTATATGAGTTTGGTAGCTGGAAATTGGGCAGACACCCGTGGGTTGTCTCAAGTCAGTCGAGAGTACTTTCGAACGAATGCAAAGGAAATCATCCAAAATAAGAAGTACCTGGATTTCTCCAGCGATGTCTTGGAACTGTTTTGTTCCACGGAAGGAACGGGCTGCTCCCAGAAGGAACTTTTTGAATTGTGCATCGTTTGGGCGAAAAGACAATGCAGAGTTAACAAATTGAAAGATACGCCTGAGCAGCTGCGATCTCTTTTGAGTGTAGTGCTTAAGAAATTACGACTCGCAGAAATGTCAACCCAAGAATTTCTGGATCACGTTTTCCCAACATTCATTTTAAACCATGAAGAAGTTGGAAAAGTCATTGAAGAAAGGAGGAAAAAGTCAGAAGACACCATAGTCAAGGTACAGACACTGTGTCGGAACTAACACTCAGGGATGCCGGAAGGGTATTCGGGCGACAGGGGTGGTCAGACGAAAAAAGGCCAAATTAAATTCACGCGACAGAATTCAAATAGATCTTCAATAATAATTTTGAATATATACTAAGTAATATGTGTTTAAAAATAGTAAAATAAGGCCTGATAATGTTTTTGTTCTTGGATCAAAAGAGTACACCTTGCCGCCCCCCCCCCTGTTCCGGCACCCCTGCCAACACTCAATATTACTTTCTGCGTTTATTTTCAAGTATGGAAAAGTGATTGTAGTATCATGAAATTTCTACATCAAACACATCTCTTTACTGTATAATTTACAGTGTAAATTATTATGTACCAATGGGCAGTATAGGCACAAGCGATGATACCCCCTCTGGTTCAAAATTCATGGACCCTGGAGGGCTCAATTTACACACTTGAAAGAGTGCTCC
This sequence comes from Platynereis dumerilii, assembly GCA_026936325.1. Taxonomy (NCBI): domain Eukaryota; kingdom Metazoa; phylum Annelida; class Polychaeta; order Phyllodocida; family Nereididae; genus Platynereis; species Platynereis dumerilii. Next base: position 61,846,672 of record JAPTHN010000004.1, on the reverse strand, counting down.
TCAATTGTCTTAAAGTTTATTCATACCAAAAAAGTTGGGGTCACATTGCTAATTTGCCCTCTGGATCCACTTTTGACCTTGGGAAAACCGGAGTACAATCATTTTCCTGTCATGCATCTGAGCTGAGCATTTAATTGTAAATATTCCTGTCATTTGGAAAATTAAGAAAAAAATAAGTCTCGTAATTCTTGCCATTCTTCATGTATATTGCTCTCATCTCTCTTCTTGTATTGTGTGTAGATGTAGAGTAGTTTTCGATTTCATTTTTCTACTGACAAATGTATCTATTTGATATAGAAAATGTCAATAAAACGATATATATATATCTAATAAGGGTTTCACAAAAACTCAATCTGTACTACCCTTACAGGAAACTTGAGCTGTGAGGTGAGGGTCAATTGCAATAGCAGAGTCCAATCGCCTGATCAAACGTCTCAAGATTAGTTCCTCAATTCCTGAATCACTATTTTGGCTAATTTAGGGGTCATTTGAATAATTTTGCTCACAAATATGGAATATACCGAAATAACTACAATCCTTGTTTTATTTTTTACCCTAGTTTTGGGTGAGTCCAGATTTATACAATTAACCTCAATATGCTGAGAAGACGCTCAACTAGCCCAATATGAATGGCTGGAGTGGACTTTGCCTATTTTGAGGTTTTCATGAACAATGGTGATAAACCAACCTTGTTTATTGTGATAAACTCTCAATTGCTAGCAGTCAAAACAATTTCCAGTTGAAATTGTAATATATAGAATAATTTGGTAGAGCATGGGGTAGCGACAATTCAATGGTAGTTTTCGTGTTTTCCTATATTCCGTATTTATGAGCAAGAGTGTACGATAGATACCAGAGGAGATTCAAATGTGACACCAAGGTTGCGTCTTTAAAACAAGTATTTCTAGCCTACACGATCTGTGATTACAAATTGAGGTAATTTGAGGGCCCTTTTGAAATATGCAATTGAGTCCAACTTGACAACTCGTCCTCTTGATTTTTCAAAATTAATCTTTAATTTTAACAAATTTAAGCAAATTTAATTTTTTTTATCCAAGTGAGGCCCCCGTGAGTTGTGAACTTGTGAGGCCCTAGGCTATATAGAGCCTACTCAGCCTAATGGATAATCCAGGCCTGAATTTGAATTATTACGCTAAGAGCTGCTAAGTTATGTGAAATTTCTTCCATCAAGTAACTTTATTTTCCCAATGAGAACAATGGTGACTTTTTAAAATGTGAACAATTCATTTGTCTGTTGCAGGTTTTCATAATAAAGCACTACTCCGATGACAGAGAATCAATTGAAGTCAAACTCTCAACGAAGATTTCGCAGCTGAAAAAAACTTACATCTTTCTGGAAAGGTACTCAGATAAATTAGAGATACATCATGATTTCTTCACACTCAGTCACAAGGATAAAGTACTCTCGGATGACACATGCCTGGAATCCATTTACACTCCAGGCGAGCAGCTTATTCTTGAACTTCATTCAATCACCTACAATGTCAAGGTTCAGGGTACTGATATCGCATTTCCCATAGCAATAGAAGGCAAAAAGTGTAGAAAAGCCAAAAAGATCGTCAAGAGCCATTTGCACTGCTTCCATGATATCCACCCTGATGATGTGGATTATGTGGGAATTACATGGTCGACTGGACTCCCAATATGGGAAAACCACAAAGTGCCTGTCAAATTGCACAACCCTCTTCCCTTGCGGAGGTTTCTCAGAGGGCTGGTCACCTTTTTGGGAGAAGCCTCATTGCTTATTCTCATATCCATTCTTGTAATTCTCGCTCTCATATTTCCATTTTGGGCTTCACAAAAACTCAATGCAAACTTCCCTCTCAGGAGACTGGAGTTGTGAGGCAATCAATTGCAAGTTGGGACTTAACTTGCTGGGAACAAGGATGGAGTAAATGTAATTTCTCTCTATTTATCCTGGTAAGGGGACGACCATTAGAAATTTCCGGGGAGAGGGGGGGGGGGATGATGAGTTTGAAGTTTTTCTCAATGGCATATTATCCATTTCCTGGAAAACAAAATCTTTAATTGGGGCAGGCAATGACCTATAATATTTCTTTACAAGTCACTAAATCACAAAATACAGAGTCAAGAAATCAGAAATCCACCAAATACAAACAATTCATTCTTGAGCTGCCCATAATGATTTTTTTATATCTGTACAGTGTATCACCCCGGGGGGGGGGGGGGTACTCACTCTGTAAGGGTGTATATAGAGGCGCCGCTGGATGGTTTAGGTTTTTTGGCCTTTTTGGATTAAAATGGTTTTGGTTTTTTGTCAATTCTGATTAATTTGGTTCTGGTTTTCGCAACCCCATCATGTTTGGTACCGTAAGAATCGGCTTCAAAAGAGGATTAAAATGGTTTAAAAACCATGAAGATTAAATTGGTTTGCAAAAAATTTTAGTGAAGGATTAAAATGGTTTGTGGTTTTGGCGCAGTTTCCGGATTAAAATGGTTCTGGTTTTCAAAATTGCCGTGGCGCATCCGTATGCAAAAGTCCGCGAAGTACCCCCCCCGGGGTATAACCAAAATATGCAAACACTCCTCCACTGGATATCTAATGGTTTCTTCCTGAAGTGTCTTCAGATTGGCTCCCAATGCAAAACTATGTAAACAGAGTTCGTTTCATTACATTTGAAATGTACACTAACAATTGTGCAGCCTACGAATCACTATAGAAGTGCAATGGAAAATTTGCTCTGACCTAATTGGCATTGAGCATGCCCAGGAGTGACCTGGTTCTCACTGAGCATGCTTGGACCTATCTAAAGCATATTCAGAGAGCAAAAACAAATGGTGGCCATTTTGAAATATCCCTGATTTAAATTTTCAAGGCCAGTTTTCACCCAGTTTTCACCCTCATCAGACAAGGCTTATATTTGTCTAAATTTTATAAGGAATTTTTTGGTGTAGGTCTGATCAGTGAACCCCATGTAGCTCACTTTCGGATCAAATTTTTCAATGAATGATAAGGGCAGTTTTCATAGTGCGAATTACGAACGCAAATTCTAAAAAGACCGATCCATTGTTCGTAAGTACATTTTCGTACAAATTTCGTGCGATTTCATACAAATTTCACACAAGTACTTTTAAGTTACTTTGGCCATTTTGGTACAATATGGTTATCGTAAATGGTTTAAGTTTAGCCTTATAGTAGGGGGGGGTGTTAATCGGCAAATTTTCAGATACCCATAACGTACCCCCCTGAAAAGATGTACCTGGTCGAGAGAAATCCAACTGTACCAAATTTTTGCATCTGGGGTGAACGTAACCCCCCCGTACACCCCCTCTGAAGATTTCGCGTTTTCGGCCCATCTTTTCCATGTAATTTTGGCCTTAAAAAGTCAAGGTTTCGCTGCATAATAGTGAATGTCACTGATGAATTTGTCCATTTAAAGGTGTTTCTTCAAGCATCATATCAGGATGGTTCATTTCACTAGTCAATCATATATTTTTGTCCCAATTTGGTGCATTATGGGTAGAAATTTGATTAAAATTATGAAATATTGCAGTAATTACAGTTATTTCACTAATTTGCGATTCTGTTGTAATCTTAACTAGGATGTTTTAGCCTGTTCAGAATATAAAGGCTGTTGATTTTGACAACGTCTTGCATAGTTTCATTTGAGGAATTCAAAAGACATATTAATTTTTGTCTTGGATGATGGGAAATCCTGTCACAAGAGCCATTAACATTTGTTGTAATTTTGCCCGAAATTGCTAATTTTTCTGTGATTTTCTGTGGTATTTCGTCTTATAACTTCATGACATTTAATAATAGGGCCCTGCACATAGTACCAAATGAAAGGCATTTGTTTGTCCCATCTGATATACTTATGATTTGTAATGAAAATATAGTATAGAATAGTATATGAATAGAAATATTTTGTTGATCGTATTTTCCTGAAAATTCCTTACTTTTTTATGGTAAACTTGAGAAAACAGTATTTTAATATGTTAATAATCTGCTAATAGAGATGTCTAACTGCTCTTGCAATTCACTAAGGTTATGACATGAACATAATGGATCATAAATGTTTATCTATAAATGGAAATCTACAGAAATATGAGTGTGTTATATTTTTCTGTGTTATGCCATGCAATGTACTGGCGATTAAAATGTGTTCCCAAGGCACATTAATATTGGACGTAAAATGCTGAGATAGACCATCACTAACCATCACTATAAATCTAGCTTAGATGTCTTCAGGGCTTTGGAGTCGGAGTCGGAGTCGGGAGTCGGAGAGTCGGAGGTTTTTGGGTGGAGTCGGAGTCGGAGTCGAACTTTGATTTTCAGGTGGAGTCGGAGTCGAAAATCAAAGTGGTGACTCCTGACTCCTAAAAATAATTAATATAATTTACAAAAACACAGTTTCAAAAATGTGAAATGAACTCCAAAGTTTACATAAAACTTCCTTAGCGAGTATTCATGTACAAAATCCTATGAAATCTTTTGTAGAATGACTTTTTCTTCTCTGTTAATCATGTGATATTAATGTGCAAAAATGCCGATAAGCGGAGTCGGGAGTCGGAGTCGTAATTCAGGAGACCCAAGGAGTCGGAGTCGCTTTTCAGAAAGTCAAAGGAGTCGGGAGTCGGAGTCGGTTCAATTATCACCCGACTCCAAAGCCCTGGATGTCTTACATTTAAAATCTAGATAATAATAATAATATCTGGCTGTGTGCACTTTTTATTCTTCTTTTGATCAATATCGACCATTTTATTTTTTATTAATCATTATAATTATTACTAATGAGACACAGAAGTACATGAACCTTGTGTCAAATACAATGAAGTACTATGTCGTTATGGAGCACCTTCCAACAGAAATAAAAACAATTAGTTTTGGATTAATCATTATTTTGTTATATAGTAGGCCTACAAAGCTCCGTATATGTGAGAACTGTGAGATAAGTAAAATAATAAATGACTACTTCAGTTTTGTAGGCAATGACAATGTATTGGGCATTTGCACTCTCAAATCTGTCCATTGACTCTCATTTTCCCTTGGACACCAAGAATATATTGGCTGCATAAAAAAAGCATAGGCATGCTGCATGCAAATCTTTTGGGGGTGAGCGACATTTGCCCGAATTTCAAAATCTTGATATAATTACATTTCAAATGAAGTCTGTTGGAAACCATTTATTAATTATCAATAAAAATCTCTAACTGCTTTTGGACTTAACTAAGAGTATAACATGAATATGATGGATTTTGAATGTAATCCCTAAATGGAAACCTACGGAAATACCAAAGCATCAGTCATACTCATGTAGTTTTCTGCTCTCTACCGGCTGTGAAAATGTGTTTGGACAGGCCGTTTGTTATAAAAATATTTTCATAGACAAGTACTGTTAATCTCATTTATGTAATTTTTCAAACCTAATTAATAATTAGAATATGTTTTGTTACCCTGTATTGTTTATACAACCACATGACATGGCACATGTCATTTTACACGCTGTTTGCAAAATACCAACAAATAAAAATTCATGCTCAAGATTACTTTCTCTCAAAGGTGTAGTGGAGATAGGAGGGAATGGAGGGAGCAGACCCCCCCCCCCCTTCAAAAAAGGTTTGGGAAACCCTAATAAAAAAAAATTTAAAGCATTAACAGAGATGATCGCAGCTGGGTGGTGTAGTGGTTAAGGTTCCCGCCTGCTCCGCTGAAGGTCTTTGTCTGCATGGGTTCGAACCATCGGTGGGGAACCTGAAATTTTCAGTTGACCTTTATGAGCAAAATCCCAGCTGGATGTCGTTCGGATGAGACGTTAAATTGGCGGCCCCTTGTATCAGTGTCTGTGCTGGGCAAGTAAAAGATCCCTCACATGGGGTAAATGTGTAACATGTTGAGGACTCCCGCTCTCTCTCTCATCTCATCAATCAACCCTAGTGAGTGCCCAGAACTGGGCTTAGAGGGCTGCACTTACCATATCTATCTATCTATCTATGATCAAATAAATATTGTTGAAAATCTGCATCTCAAACCATAAAAAAAAACAAGGAATATTTGCGCCTACTGAAAGATCAAATATAATATTTTCCATATTATCCTGTACTATATTGTCATTAAAAAGTAAATGTGTATCAGATGGGACTAACAAATACCTTTCATTTGGCTATATGCACTTATGCAGGGCCCTATTATTATATGTCATCAACTTATAAGACCAAGTACAATAGAAAATCACAGAAAAATCAGCAATTTTGGGCAAAATTACAGCAAATGTTAATGGCTCTTGTGACAGGATTTCCCATCATCCAAGACAAAAATGAATATGACTTTTGAATTCCTCAAATGAAACCATGCAAGAGGTTGTCAAAATCAACAGCCTTTATATTCTGAACAGGCTAAAACATCCTAGTTAGTTAAGATTACAACAGAATCGCAAATTAGTGAAATAACTGTAATTACTGCAATATTTCATAATTTTAATCAAATTTCTACCCATAATGCACCAAATTGGGACAAAAATATATGATTGACTAATGAAATGAACCATCCTGATATGATGCTTGAAGAAACACCTTTAAATGGACAAATTCATCAGTGACATTCACTATTATGCAGCGAAACCTGACTTTTTAAGGCCAAAATTACATGGAAAAGATGGGCCGAAAACGCGAAATCTTCAGAGGGGGTGTACGGGGGGGGGGTTACGTCGTTCATATATATGTGAAAACAACCAATTTAAGGAAGAAATATGCAAGAAAGAGCTTCGTACGTTTTAAGTTCGCTGCACAATTATTATTGAGCTGTATTGGCCATGTATCCTTGATATTGATTGATATTCTCTATGCACTTTCATATATTTAATCTTTTGTTCTTTTTGTTCAATTAATGGCTATTCTTAATGGACTGTTGTTTTATAATGGAGTATAGTTATAAGAAATTATATGTATATAATATGTAGTATATACCCATTTAAGGGTTGCCAACAAGAAGAAACCATAAACAAAGTCTGTATTTACTTGACAATTATTCTGTATTAACTGCTAAAAGAATGCAAGATTTAAGAGCTAAGATAAGCTAAGGTTTAGATCTATGCATTATACAGCGTATCATATAATCAATGGTATTATATTTATATTCTTATTGGTGCAAATAAATAACAAAAGGTTGGAATTGGACTAATGGTTTTTTATTTATTAATTTCTTATAAGCCAATAATATGCAATGGCTCAATTGCCATGGACACAACCCTTGTACATTTATAGTATGGTGTATGGAAAGCTCAAATGTGTGTACAATGCTTAAAGTGTGGTAGGCTGGGGACTCGGAGACACCAGTGTCTTTGCTAACAGTCAAAAGGACTGATTCAGGCTAAATTCAAGTGGGTTAATAGCTTGAGCATCGATCATATTTTCAAGGCATTTGATTGGATTATACCAGTCTAAGGGTCTTTTAATTGGTTGTAAATTTACATACGTCATGCTTAACCATCCACCGGCGTGGACAGGCTCTCTCGACCAATAACAGGAATTCATTTACGTGCACACGCATCAATCTGAAGGCATATATCAGTCCCTGTGGCGTTAGCAGGAAGATCCCACACTATTTCACTCACTAAGCATTAATGTGAATCACTGGATGTACAGACTCAAGTTACCAAATCATCAATCAATTCTGTGCCTGACAAGAACTCAGTTAAGAGTGTCGCACTACCAAATTATTATCGCAAAATCCAGCAGTTCATTTAGTGGCAGCTGGGAGTTACAGAATCCAATAGTACATTTGTTCTCAGCTGAGAGTCTTCAATATATCATCACAGAATCCAATAGTACATTTTTTCACAGCTGGAAGTCTTCAACATATAACAGAATCCAATTGTGCAAATTGGCTTAAGCTGGGAGTCTTTAATATCATCACAGAATCCGATAGTTCATTTGTTCGCAGCTGGGGGTCTTCAAAATATCATCACAGAATCAAACAATAGGCCTATATTTGGTTTCAGTCGGCAGAATCCAATAGTACATAATTTAGTTTCACCTGGGAATATTGAAGGCAAATCAATTTGCTAAATCTGTTCTATGTTAGGAATGATGGCTCCAAAATGGTTTATAATTCTGGGTGGCGTATTAATATGCTGCACTATTTTCAAAATTGATTCGGCGAGCATGGATCTGACACAATTTGTGCAGATGGACCATCAAGTTATAGTTGCGGACTTCTTACCATGCAAGATATTTGAATTTCAAGAGGAAGATGATAAGATCACATGTTTCATGAAGACGGCTGTCAAGAAAATAGTTCTGGTGGCAATTGACCTTCACCGCAAGAAATGCGCAGTGTGTTCCTTTGTGGAATCATTTCCAAATTTGTCTGTTCTCGACTTTCAAGATCATCCACAGCCCCAGCTAATGGTCAATCGAGGTGAGTGTTTTCGTGGATGCTACTGAAAAATTGTATGAAACAGGCTGCAGAACCAGGGCTCATGAATGATGCATGAGGAACAATCTCTAAAATCTTTTTTTAGCTCTTCTGTTTTCTTTCAAACCGAAACGCTATTGTCGTCACTCAATCCTCATCAGTGACCCAAGTGCTTATAGTTATAAAATTTGGCACAGGAATTGGCTTGTGGGTATGGATTGGGTACATGTTGAGAAATCCAAGATGGCTGCCAAAATGGCCACTGCAAAATGGCCACCATTGTTGAATTGTCCATTTGGAGCTTAGTCTTTCACTTCCAGTTATAAAATTAGGTACAGGTATTGGCCTTTGGGTGATAATCAGGCACACGTTGATATATTTCACATTATAACAGTCGCAGGTGACACTGCTTGCGCTTCTGGTTTGACAATCAATTAAGGCCCTGTCCCTGTCATTACATCAGAAATTCTAACCCCCCAGATATCTACCAAAATAAATTATTAAAGTAGGCTATGTATAAATTTCACAATGACAGCTGCCTGGTCACTTTTCTTCCTTTTTTACTCATAACCTTGATTATCATGGATACCATACTAGACAGAGAAACCAGCTCCGTAATGGCTGATGTCAGTCAGCTGTGTTTCAGAAAACCATACGCTTTCAAGGAGTGTCTATTTGAAATAATGTGCTACGAAATGAGATAACATGCAGATGCTCACTTTTTACCTTCAGCGAACGAAGTTCGAAGAAGGTATTGTTATCACTTTGGTAAAATGTTGTCCGTCCGCCGGTCGGGCGTCCGGGCGGTCGGGCGGTCGGGCGGTCGGGCGGTCGGGCGGCGGGCGGATAGATAGTTTCCGGGCCAGAACTCGGGCCCTATTGCATGTACATAGATGAAATTTGGTACACATATAGCTCATATGGTCTGGTTGTGCCTTTTGATGGTCTGATTGATGGATAATCCATACTTTTGGAAATATTAAACAAAAAGATCAAAAATTTTTTTTTTTCGTTTCCGGATCAAGACTCGGTCACTATCGCATGTACATGGATGAAATTTGGTACACATATAGCCTATGTGGTCCAATTGTGCCTTTTGATGGTCTGATTGATGGGTATTCTATAGTTTTTGAAATATTGAGAAAAAATAATAAAAACAATTTTTTTTCATTTCTGGCCCAAAACTTGCCCAGTTTTGCATGTACATGGATGACATTTCATACACATATCACCTATATGATGCTGTTGTGCCTTTTGATGGTGTGATTCATGGTCATTCTATACTTTTTGAAATATTGACAAAATATATTGCAAATTATAATTTTTGGTTTCTGGTCCAAAACTTAGCCTCTCTTGCATGTACCTTGACAAAAATTCATCCACATATTGCCTATAAAGATCTTTCACTGGTCTCATTGATAGGTAGTTTTAACACTTTTTAAATATTTGGAAAAATTTTGAAAAATATAAATTAATATACTTAATTGGTTTTCGACCCACAGCTCATAACCTATTCCCTGTACATGTATGAAACTGCAACATAGTATGTGTAAATTTGTCTAGTTCAGCCTTTTCATGGCTTTACATACCCTGGCAGGCAGGCGGGCAGATGGTAGGGCAGTGGGTATATAGATAATTTCAGGCCAAGATTTGGCCACGATTGCATTATACCAATTTTGTCAACATCGCTTTTATGACTTTACAGATGTCTTTCGCTGGAGGTTTGCTGCTGCGCAGCCTATGTTTTCTTTTAAGAAACTTCTTAAATATCATCTGTTAACTAATTAGTTCTAGTATAGTCAGTATCTAATACGGGGTTACTTTGGCCGTTCTGTACTACTTTGGCCGCCCAATGAGAAAAAGATTCAGTATCCTGTATCTCTCAAACCAATACAAATTCCAGGAAATTTCTTTTTGCATCAGCTAGAGTTACTTGTCTACTATTTATGTACATTAATTTTGTTTCAATAAATGATACCAGTACTTCTTGTGAAGGCCATTCTGGGAAAAAGCAGATTTGCAAAAAAGTGTGATTTTGCAAGGAAGTGTCAACTTTGTTCTGGATTGGTCAAGTGCAATATTACGTAAGCCGTGGAAATTGTGGACGATTTTTGAAGATAATATATCAAAGTTTCAAACAACACAGGATTTGCTTATAATATTATGTTTTTTAATTTAGTGAGTTTTGGGCTATTATATATGGCCAATGTTACCCCAAATCTCCAAGTTAGTGTCGGGGTTACTTTGGCCACCCCTGGAAATGGCAATTGGCAAGAGTTAGAACAGTTTGTAGTTAATGGCAGTCAAGGAGGTATAAACCTTGACTTGACAAACAGGTGTATGACCCTGAAAATTATGTTGACTGCCATAGATGCCAATAAAAAAACCATAAATGGTCCAATGCAATATTTGCAAATTGTGTCATTTAATGAACATAACATGTCGATGGTGTAGGGGAGACCGGGGCTAGTTGTCACAATTTTTTTTACTTCAAGTTTGACTGTATCTTAGAGGGCTCTCTAGATTCAGGTTGTCTGGAAACTTCCAACCCTGTAACATTTTTGTAAGTCTTGAGAAAGTTTTTATTCAGCTTTTGTCCTGATTTATCAACTATGTGTTTCCTTGGAGGTCATGTTGTAACTCAAAGTCATTTTTGTGAAAATGTGACAACTTGCCCCGAGCCCGGGGCAAGTTGTCACACTCATATGGCCAATCTGACATCTCTTGACAGATTTTCTGTAATCCAAGTTGCAATACATCGGATTCCTTTTGAAAAACAAAAATACACATCTTGCGAAGACTTTGGATGAATGCCATCGTAAATCGGGGCGTATTTCTACCAGAAAATTGCTTCTCAAATTGGAGGACAATGAAATAATTGTAAAATTTTTGTTGAAAAAGTCATTTTTAAGAAGTCCACATATCACATGACAGCTTATACTTTCTTGCAACCCCATCACACAAAACGCTTTACAAACAAACAGATCTTGAAATTTATATAATAACGACAAAACTGTTGCCACCTATAGCCAAGTTATAAGCACTGTGACAACTCGCCCCTGCATGTGACAACTAGCCCCGGCCTATCCTCGTCAAGATCATGAATTCAATCCGATATCTCGGTAATCAAAAGAGTATGTATTCTGGTTCCACTTAGAAAACACAGACACATTGTTCACGGAGACTATGGAGGCCCCATTTAAACATGTAACTCCCGGAACTCCTTGACGTCCTGCAACTCCCGCTATGTCCCACTAAGTCCTGCTAACTCCTGCTAACTCCCGTAACTCCTGCTAACTCCTGCTAACTCCCGTAACTCCTGCCAACTCCTGCTAACTCCCGTAACTCCCACTAACTCCTGCTAACTCCCACTAACTCCCACTAACTCCCGCTAACTCCTGCTAACTCCCATAACTCCCTGAAGTCCCAAATGGGAGCTCCGTTTGGGAGTTACATGCTTTAATGGGGCCTGCTTGTGCTTTATCAGATATGGTGCTGTTATGACCATATAGTGTATGTCATATACCAAAGCTTTCAATTGTAAATTGATTGCAGTCTGTAAATTTGTTATGCAAAAGGAGTGTACTGTAGCACTATGAAAATGGCACTTCATGAGTCATCATATTGATGATTTGTCATGATCATACCAATACTTTCAATGTTACTACAGGGGAAAAAGAAGTGCAACGAAAGGATCAAGTGATTTGTGGCTCAAGTGGTCTTGTGACAAGTGATTTTTCTTTGCACCATTGAGCGCACAGTGTAAATATTTGCTTAGGTTAAGAAAACAATCAATTAATACTCTTCATTTGACAATTGATAGGTGATTAAGTCCAACAAAGCAAAAATGAAATAGTTGGTCACAGTTAGGAAAATTCACGAATCTTACATTGTCAGACAGTTCATTGTTTCCATTCCAGTAAAACTTACTAATAATTATTACTAGAATGCCCGTTGGATAATTGGAGATTACATAATAAGTATAATAAAATTTAAGTTGGGGAAAAGGTGAACAATAGAAATAATTGTTCTTAGATTTGAGGCAAAATGTAACTTAGTGATATTTGCATTGCGTCGTAGTACTGAAGGCATCCTTACAAAACTATGGATCATCATACAATGCAAGATGGAAAAATGTCCTTGCTGGAAAGTGTAAAAAAATGGTTTTGGTAGACTCTGAGATAACTTTTCCTAAGTGTTTTGTGGGTGAAAGGAAATCATATGAGGTATACTGTTGATATTTAGGGCATTGTAGGATTCTCTCAGCAAGTCCATGTTTTTTTTTTTTACTTCAACTGTATTGTAAATGTGAAGTTGAAATGACTGAAAGGAGCCTATTAGTCCCATTGGAAATGTGGAATTAATATTGTTCTCCATACAGTGTCTGTGATCTTACAATAAAAGATGGATCCCTTCAACTTGGCATGTACCTTGTTTTGTATGTTTGTTTGAAATGTTCGGAAGTCTGTAACATTAAATGTGGGTTTTCATTATTGAAAATATGTGAACATAAATTTGTCATGCTAAGGAATTAAATGTACATCAGTTTAAGAATTTTAGATGTGACATTGCTAAGTATTGTGGGGGCTAGAAGTATCATTAAATATGTTAAGGTCAATGACATACTAACAGGTTAAATGACCATTGAGTGAGATATGCAGCTATATGCCATAGAAACTTCCCCACACACCTGGTTAGCAGACTGACTTAGACTGTGCTGCCATCTGCATAAACTTTCTGGGGCAGAACATTTCTGACCTAGTTTATCAGGCAAGGATGCTATTCTTAGTAGAGGTGGTGATTCCAAACTGGATTTAAAGAAATTAATGGGCTCCTGGGTGACATTTTATGAGCCACACACTAAGGCAATGTAAGTCCGGTAGCACAGGCAAAGTTTGATGTGTGTAGCTAGAACAGGGACTGAAAATTGGAGGTGGCAACAAAGTTGAAGAGATGCGTCTTTTATTTTAAGATGAAATATTCAATTTATAAGTATTTTTTCTCTGATACATGTACTTGTCATCAGAATAATCAACTGATAAAATACACTGTAAAATTTGAAAACTGTGTTGAAGCAATAATTTGAGCTGTCTGAGAATGTTAATAATTTTCAAGCTATGATAGCTCAATCCTATAAGTTGTCAAGGTATGATAGCTCAATGCTGTAAGTTGTCTAAACGAATCATAACATTAAGCTGTGAAAACTTGAAAGCTTCAGTTGTTGCAGATAGCTTGACATCCCAGTCATGCCACATAATTATAGCGCCATCTATAACAAGCACTTCTCATAAGACTGCATTTAGTTTTAAATAATTATTTACTTACAAGAAAAAAGAACATTTATATTACACTATCCCAGAGAAAAAATGAGTAGCACACCACTTTAGCTGGTTACTTCTTTATTTTTATCTCTCTTAAATTAATTTGTGGGAGTAATTAGATGCATGCTTTCACACGTCAACCAACATTTCCAAGTCAGAGTGTGTTCAAATATAGGCTTCTAGCACTGTACAGGGTGAGGAAGCAAATTTTTCAAAATTTGGAATATTTCAAACTTCAGTCGAAATGAAAGGTTTTGCTAAGTCATAACAAATTCATATTTTCAGGCCTTAGAAACAAGACAAAAAGGATCCTTCTTGTGAAGTTTGACTTGTATTATCTCCAATCAAAAATATAATTTGGCCATCTAAACTTGGTGATGCTTTGAAAAAAAGCGCCTTCATATTTTGAGGCCGTGAGCCATGAAAACAGTAAGGAAGACAACAACATCATGGTGACAGGTCTTGTTGACCAACTATTCTAAGATGCCCCACATGGAAAAGTAAGGGGAATTAAGGTCCGAGCTGGAGAAGGGCCAGAAGTTGGCCGCCCAGAAGTCTTCGAAATTTCTTTAAGTGGAAATCCTGAACTTTATTGGCCATAAGGCATGGGGAACCATCCTGAGTCTGCCTATAGTTGCCATTGGGGTAATTTGGATCCAGCCACGGCAAAACATGACATCACTGGACCAAGTAGTATGCATCAGGTCCGTCCCCCTTTACTGGCATAAATAAGAAATAAAGCATAATTTTTCTATCTGAAGTCATGACTCCCGAAACCATTGCCTGAGCTGGATACTTTGCCCTGAATGTCCCATCGACATCTTCTATTGATTTTGTATAGAATTTGCCATTTCTTTTGTTGACAATAGAATCCACAACCAAACGTTTATAGATTGAGAAAAAAATTGAATATCGAGCCATGCTTCCTAATGTAGCCCATCATTTTTTCACCATTTCTATCTTCTGGCCTTCATGGAATAGGCCGAATTGTGTATTTGGGGTCCTGACATATGATTTCAGACCAAAATCATTTTGCATAGCCGCTCTGGCAGCCTTGAGGTCCACCTGAAACTCTTCAACCACCTCTCTCATGGAGGTTGCAGGTACCTTGTCAGTTTTGTCATCAGTGACTCCAGGAATGCTCCATTCCTCTCTTAATTCTCTCCACAAACTCCCAGACATCCCTCATATTCCTTTCCCATCATTGATTGCCTTCATGATATTGTATTCTGGTTGTGAGGTCACTCTGACTATGCCAGGGATTTTTTTTAGTCCATTTGGCACTGAAGCAAATCTGACCACCTCTTCCTTTTTGTCTCCTGTGGAGTCATTTTTAATCACAGCTCATTCTAACCTTCCACGGGTATGGCTGATACCTTAATGATTATGCTGTATTGTTTTCACAATTTTCCTGTAGATATGAGATGCTTTTTCAGCACAAGGAAGTTCATGGAAAATTTTGGTTCCCCGCCCTGTATACCAACTGAGATGAGCCACAGGCCATTGGGATTTATTCACAAGAAATTAATTTCTAAATCTCCTTGTGATGCAATGGTCTTTGTTGAATGCATCTTGGGCCTGTCCATGGTGTGCTAAAATGAAGCATACTGGATCAGGTGGATCCCCTTGAGAGATCAAACAATATTTTGGGATTACAGCCCATATTCATAAATAACTTTATAAGACAGGTTACACAAATATAAATCAAAAACAACTAAAAATAAGTCAACACAGCTCAAAATTTTGAGTTGTGTCAGCTTGGATCACTAAGTCAACAAAACTCAATATTTTGAGCTGTAAGTCAACACAGCTCATTGTTTTGAGTTTTCTCAGCTTGAATACCTTAGTCAACATAGCTTACTATTTTGAGCTATCTCAGCTCGGTATTTTGAGTTATCTCAGCTTAAAACATTAATCTATGTTAGCTCAATCAACTTGTGCAACCATCTCACTCAATCAATTGAGCTTAATCAGTGCCTCCGATTTTACAGTGTATATTCGTGTGAATGAATCTTTGAATCTGTCAGTCCATATCTCTCTGTCATGCTCTGTCTTTCTCAGTTTTTCTCCCGTCTTTCTCAGTCTTTCTCCGTCTATATATCCATCAATATCTCTATATCTCTATTTATCTATCTCTCAATCGATCGCATCTGCCTGCCTGCCTTGCCTGCCTGTCTGCCAAGGCTACCTCTCTGCCTACGTCTCTGCCTACGTCTCTGCCTACCTCTCTGCCTACCTCTCTGCCTACCTCTCTGCCTACCTCTCTGCCTACCTCTCTGCCTACCTCTCTGCCTACCTCGGGGGGAGGGTTGGTCTAGTGATAGCGTGCTGGACTGCCAATCGCTGGGTCCAGGGTTTGAATCCAGCTCTTGCCGGGTCACCTGGGCATATGTTGGACGGCTGTTTCAATCATCCTTCGCCTCATTGCTGTGTCCTCCTCCTGTCCTAATTAGCCTACCAAGTGCATAAATATAGGATATAAAGCCCAATCATCCATCCATCTCTGGCTACCTCTCTGGCTACCTATACCTCTCTATGTATTTCTATATCTCTTTGTATGTCTCCATCCACTTGGCTTTCTATCTCCCCCTCTCCCGATCT
The DNA here is from genome assembly GCA_026936325.1 of Platynereis dumerilii. Taxonomy (NCBI): domain Eukaryota; kingdom Metazoa; phylum Annelida; class Polychaeta; order Phyllodocida; family Nereididae; genus Platynereis; species Platynereis dumerilii. Next base: position 61,830,352 of record JAPTHN010000004.1, on the reverse strand, counting down.
TTCAACAGAGGCCATTTTTCCTTTTAAGTTTTGTTGAATAGAATTGTATCTCCCGATAATGACATGATTGAAGAAAAATGCATTACACCTCTGTCAGTGCATTATGACACATAGCAAAAAAGTCAACAATAGCAAACCACACATAGATTCTTAGGATTCAATTGACATAATTATTCACGTTCTGTCTCCATGCACTTTTTACAGTGCAATGTTTGGTGTGACGATCATTCAAGGGTGTTGTTTCACATTATGAAATAATGAAAATAATTGTCAAGTGTGATACACTGTCTGTGCTCAGAGGAGCATGAAAATTTGTGACGTGGCAAAGCTACTTGAGCACCAAATACATTGTCATTTCGTTGCACTTCTGGTTCCCCTGTAGTAATGCATGTGATTTAAAGAGACTAATCCCACTTGTTTGTGACAAGCAAACGAAAGGATAGTGCATCTGATTTTTATTTTAAAATTAGTCCCCTATCAGCGTGCCTCGGCGGTCCAACGTCGGCCCGAAGCTGGTCCGATGCTACTGACATCGGACTGACGATGGGCCGACGTTGGACCGCCGAGGCATGCTGACAGGGTTATGACAAATCAAGTGGCCTTCTGTAGGTCATGACTATTCAAACAGTCTCTCTGTTTCCCACATTGAATGTAGAGAAGATAACACTTCATCGGCTATAAATAATGAGTCGCAAAGTGCTCTTTTTTTTACAGTGAAATGGTCCTCTCTTTTTGCATAACAAATTTACAGGCTGTAAAGAAGACCAATACTGCTTCTTGGTGACTGACAAACAAAAGGATTATGCATCTGATTCTTTCACCAAATTCAGTTTTGACAAATTAAGTCAAAAGGCCTTCTCAGACTCCCCTTGATCATGCCTCATCAAACAGCCTCTGTGGTTTCCATGTTAAACTTATGTTGATGATGACACATCACCGGTTATCATAGTCACACTAAAGTAATTGATTAGCTTTTAACACTAACTATACACGTGATAAGATATATTGCTCATTATTAAGAAAAAATAGTCAGGTCACATGCTGTCTGAGTACAGTGTATATCATGTACTTCATGCCTGTCACAATACTTTTTGGCTCATTAGAGCGTGCATTAATTACGAAGTCCTCAGCAAATAGACTTATCACGATGTCAAGCAAGACTACTAAAAAATGTCACACAGCCAGTCTTTCCTTTGCCCGAGCAGTGCTCTGGTACCTGTGTAATAGGACCCCCTTTTGTAAGACCGACTTGCCTTATGTGACCGCATTTCTCTTCAACTAAGTAGTATTTTTATTGCACTTTGCACCCTGATGCGAGATAATCCCTTGACGGACCGCTTCACGAAAGAAGGGGTGGTCTTATATATATATAAATTTTATTAGACATTCAAATATCAGAAATGATACATATATGTCTGGCACAAGTGCAATTAAGTAAAAAATAGGCTAACTAAAAACATAAAATACACACAGTTATATATCCATAAAAATTCACATATATGTATATATATATAATGCAGACAAATCATAAAATAATTGTAGTTTTAAGTTAATTCAGGTTCCAGCCACCCAGTTGGTCAAATATTTTAACAATTTTAGCCAATGTTTTTCAGATCCTATATTTCATACATTTATTTACAGCATTATAATTTTTTTTGTCAAACCATTAATCATCAGTTAAGAATCTGATTATTATTAAATATATATTTATTATTAAGCAATTTAGGAGAAATATATAGAACATTATAAAAGCTATCGGAGATATTTAATTTACTATTACAAAACCAGTTTTCAGGGTAACCAATTTACATAGTCACTGCACAAACTGATGTTACTTGTCACATACATACAAAGATATGGTAAATTGACAAATAGACATCATAGCACAAAATCGCGTGCATTTAAGTATTCTTTTACATCTTTTATATACATCAAAGTACAAAGTTAACAAACATAATCATGTGAATGTAGGAGATATAGGCTATCTGTCTTACACATCGGCTAATTGTAAGAACTTCCCTAGACTAATTAACATTTCAGGCTCCTTGAATTTCATTATTTCAACAAATTTATTTTTATTATCCAATGAATGAAAGTTATCTACAACTTTAGATGCTGTAAAAAAGAGTTTATGTCGATGGCTTGCATTGCTGGGGCATACAGTCAAGCAATGTATTTCATCTTCAGGCATATTCAAAGTACACTTTTCACAAATTCTTTCAGGGGCTGGTAATTTTGGCCTCTGATGTCGCTCTGTTTCAATTCTTAAGCTGTGTGAACTAGTTCTAAATCTAGCAATTTTGGTCAACAATTTGCGACTTATTCTTAAGAGAAGGTAGGGTTCTAATCGGCAATCAGTTTTGTAGAGTTTATATGTCCTAAGTTTTGGCTGTTGTATGCTATCATTTATTGAAGCAATTAGTTGTGTTTGCTTACCATCATACAGCTTAGTTTTAACATTACTAGACAAATTTTCTGGGTTTTCAATATTATTTATGTCATATTCGATCTCAGAGCTATTTATTATGTGGCATACTCTTCCTAACCAATTCCTTCTATTACCAGACTTAAGCATGTCTTTTTGGATGTTTAAGCATCTTTTCAGGATTTTTTCATCGCCCATTCTTTCTAAACGAGACCAATAGTTTACCATTCTCACTTTTTGACGGACTTGTAATTGGAATCTACCTGTTTCACCATAAACTGCGAAGGATGGTGTTTGTTTCCTTACACCTAACAAGCACTTCAGGTATCCAATTTGTAAATTTTCAAGTTCGCTAACTCGTTTTATATCTCTCCATATTTCACTGTTGTATTCCAGAATAGGGAGAACATATTTGTGTCAAACATTCTCAAAGATAGCTGGGGGTTGATATATCCAAGTGCCTGCTTGGAGTCTTCTTGTAATGCAAAGACAGCTTTTTGGGCTTGTGTTGCAAGATATTATGACATTTTGCTGTGCATATTACGCTTATTTGTTAACATATGTCCTAAATATTTAAAGTTATCAACATTTTCAAATTTTTCGCTATAGTAAAATATACTACTAGATGTGCTACTACCAAATTGCATTACTTTGGTTTTATTGACATTAACAATAAGATGCCATTTTTTACAGAAGTTGTGCAATGAGTTAAGACTGTTCTGAAGGCATTCAGAGCAATCGGACATGAGAACGATATCATCAGCATATAAAATATGAGTCAGTGTCAAATTACCAAGTGTTATTCCATCAGATTCACTCAGATAATTGGATAGATCAGACATAAATTCATTAAACAATTTGGGACTAAGGATCCCACCCTGTAACACCCCACATTTGCTGTCAATAGCATCCCCTATTTTACCATTTTGATTAACTCTAGCTTTGGACTTGTCATACATGCTGACTATTATCCTGAGCATTTTATCTCCTATTTCTTGTTTCATGAGTTTGTAGTAAAGAGCATTTCGATTAATATAGTCAAAAGCTTTAGTGAAGTCGACAAAGCACAAAAACACAGGTTTACGTCTTGCTTGTTTGTTGCTTATGACTGTGTCCAGAATAAATACACAGTCTGTAGTGCTCGATCCAGGAGTAAAACCAAACTGAAATGGATCATCAAGATCAAGAACATCATTTCTATAGTACAGCCTACTGTTTAGAATAGAGTCAAATATTTTCCCAATCACAACATTGATCGTAATTTTTCTATAGTTATCCGGATCTGATCGATCACCTTTCTTATGCAGAGCATTAATGAGCCCTTCAGACCACTGAGATGGATATTCTCCCTTATTAAATATGCGATTAAAAACAGCACAGAAAGGAACAACCAGTTTATCACTTGCTTATTTATAGAATTCAGCTGGAATCCCATCAATACCAGCTGCTTTGTTATTTTTAAGTTTCTTTAGATGGAAGGCAACCTCATTTTCAGTTATGACACTATCACAAATATCACTTGCTAATTCATTGTTACAAGCATAGGTTGAGTTTTGAATGGAGCAAGTTACATTTTCAATGTTATGTTTGTCAAAGTATTCACGCTCCGGTAAGTGAGATTGTTGCTCAAAGTATTTATGAAACGTAGACGAACCAGGGAGGTTTACTTGCTTTTTTCCTACAGCCTTCAACTTATTCCAGTATTTCCAACAATCAGCCTGGTTCTTACCAGCTAGATTTTCCATTTCATTTCTATTTGCTTCCTGAAACTTTCGTTTCTTTCTTTGTATCAACTGTTTATAAGCTTTACGGAGAACCTCATAATTTAATTTGTTCTCAGTTATTGAGAGATCATTCACCTTTCCTAAAGTATTTAGCAACTTTCTATGATTTTTACAATCATTGTCGAACCATTCATTGGTTGGAAAGGTATTTTTAGAAGATCTAGCTTTTCTTTGCTTGAATGTTGGCTTTATCCTATCTGTTATGTACTGGTATACTGTTTTGACAACCTTGTCACTTTCAACATTATTTTCAATATCACAACTTAACTGGTATAACTTACTTTGGGCATTTTCGTCATTAAAGTTTGACAAATATTCCTTCGTTTTGATCTTATCAAAGATATATTTAAAAGATCCAGATTTAGGCATCGCCTCATTCTCAGAACGTTCAGACGCCACTGATTTTGGAAAATCAAATGAGAAGTGCAGTGGTGTATGATCTGATTCTGCAAGTTTATCTTTAATGTGAAATTCATTTAAGTTTTTAAATGCTGCCTCAGTACAAAGTAAATAATCAACCACACTCTGTCCCATTGGGCTATACCACGTAAAGTTATCTGTTTGATTCTCAGAAAA